>MJUU01020336.1:0-12751 GCA_002080025.1 Modiolus philippinarum
ATATGCTAACTTACTTCAGAATATCATGAATATTGTGTAGGGAATTACATTGTCCAGACTAGCTCAGCACGAAGACCGTACTTTAAAACAAATGTGTATGTTTAATGTTTGTTTGTCCGGTGTAGGAGTAACTTCCGTTTGAAGGTTTGACCATAAACCACAAAATTTGACTAGAACTGGCAAGAACTTTAGTAACTGGCAAATCATCTTTTGTGTTTGCACATTTGAGTCTTATAGTCTACATCTTTCCTCATTAGTGGACAAAAGTGTATTTAATCTACGTATTATAAAATTGTTATATCATTTGAAGTAAAATTTCACAGGAAAATACGAGAAAATCGTCTTTTAAAATATGGCGCGCTCGGGTATACATTCCTGATTTTATGACGTTGCAAAAAGGGACGTAACTCCTTGTGTTAACAGACAAAAAGGGGGCGACATTTTTGTGTTGATTTTAGTATATTTTAGGGTAAATACAGTGAGAAATAAAATCAAACACCAGTGGAAGTGCGAGGCAGGAGAATCTCAGACACCCTCGGGTAAGATTTCAAGCATCTCGAACTCAGCAAGCTTCGTCCGAGACTTGAAATCTTACCCTTGGGTGTCTGAGATTCTCCTGTCTCGAACTACCCCTGGTGTTAGATTCTTAATATCTTTTTTTTTATTTTTACTTCTCTGTCAGCCTTCAATAAGGGCTTCATACGCTTTTAAGTCTATGGGATTCAAAAATTTTTTATTTATTCTACTTTGAATTCAATATGGTTTCTTAATGACCATCTGCAGAAATCATGTTAACGGTAACTTTGTTATTTTTTTAAATCACTGTACTGAAAACAAATATTGAAACCTTCTTCATTCATCTTTACCAGAATCTACTCAAACTTAAAAAAAACATTTGAGACAATTTTGTACTCAAAATGTTAGCCCCTCTTTTGAGTTTTGCAAATTTTATTGAAAGAAAAGCATAAAAAGTGAGTGGACAATATGTGTAATTCAATTTCTTGTTGGTCGTTATTATTTTGAGTCGAAAAGGACTAGTTTTGGGTCAAGTCCGTCATATGGCCATATTTTACAATATTATTAGATATTTTGATGGGTTACTCTTACTGTTAAAATTTTGTTGTTGACTATTGACTGAGTTAATGCCCTTTATATTTAAAGTTTCTTCAATTTTTCAAATGTCCAGAATGTTTCAAACTTCGTATAAGTAAATGACTTAATATATTTTACATAGCTATAATTTGACAATCTACAGATTAAGTCGTGAGTTTCGATCCAGTCAGCTTGTTACTATGTTTTGGCCTTTCGTCTTGAAAACTTTATCACAATTTTCATTTTCACGGACCCTAACTATTGAAGAATTGGTTAAATTGTAAATTGTCCATGCTCATTGATTTTTTTTGACTCAAAAAAGTACTTAAACGTTAAATTTTCGAATGTATATTTTGCAGTTATTTAGGGAAATGTAATGCCATTTGCAATATTCTCATAATTTCATTTTTCGAGAAATGTAATGGTTTTTGAATTCATAAACATCTTATTTAAGGACTCGTATATCGTTATAGCTATTCTATTTGGGAAAATAATGATCTTGAGTAAACGGAAGTAATAACAAATTCCGAACAGAACTGTAAAGAGCGGAAAACCAAAGGGCAAAAAGGCAAAGCAGGTATATAACCATAGGTAAATTGTCAACCGCATTGGTCCTGACGTGGTAGCATTTCAAAAGAAATGGTGAATTAAAGCGGTCTTAGTGCGCGCAAACTCCCTTTCCATAGCGGTAGTGTTTTATGTTACCAATGAATTAGAGTCACAGTGGTGCTTGTAACTATATTTGTGTGCGAACGAACAACAGATTGGAGCGTCATGAGAGGATTCCATCTCCGTTGTTTACACTTTACTGAAAGTACATTTAGCTGTTTTAGACTTAGCTTTAAATTAGCTATTACGTTTATTACTCAACCTTTAAATATGACAAACCAATTATTTTTTTTTTGAAAATTTTATTTCACAATATACTTTCAAAACAGTTTAATGCATTACGATATACAAATTTCATGAATTTGAGTATAAAAAAGCACAAAGAGTATGATTTCAAATCTGTAGTTTAAAACACTCTTCAATAATGACCGTGATAATAAAGTTTTTCTAAAAAAAATTAATAATACCCTTTTGAATGAGTTTATATGTTGCGTTATACAAGTTTCATGAAACTTAGAATAAATAAAATATTAAAAAAATTTAGTCTACGGTTTAAACTTATAAAAAACAACCATAACAATACAGCAATTAGCAATGAATACCGCTCAAACCGGTGCTAGGGGCCGTCTTGAACTTGCTATGAGGTATGAGTAATGCTCATTGTTGAAGGCCTCATGGTGACTTCAAGATGAAGAACAACAATAAAAGCGTTGTTCCATTGCTGTGTTTTACCATGTATTTGTAGAGATTTTGTCTCATTTGCATTTACTCCATATCCCTTCATTGTTAATTTTGAAAATTTTACTTCATTTATCCTGCCTTCAAGATGTTTTAACTTGATCTGAACTAGTAAATTTGAGCAGCTCCATTTGTTTAAGCGATATTAAATGTAAAACTATTCCGGAAAATGTATGAATATTCTATTAAAAACCTCTTGCTTCACCATAAATGTGACTGAGGGTTACAATTATTCCTTCTTTTTCTTCTGTAACATTTGTTTTTGGAATAAACATATCTTGCCGCATTAAAATCTTGATTGTCAAGCCTTACAAGTGCTAAAATTCAAGAAATTTGTATATCGCGACATATAGAACTGCTTAAAAAAGAAAATTCGGCCATTTCCGCTATCAATGTCTCTTCAGTGTACATAAAATCAAAATAATTTGAAATCCATAATCCAAAATATGTGTACAGGCTGATAGAAAACAAATTATAAACATAATTTTAATAGAAAGGCCAAAATCAGCTAAAGATAGAGCTATGCAAGAGGGAGATACTCCTTCGTTTTCATTTTCTTTTAGATTTACAAATTGCAAATTTCCAATTAAAATCGGTTTTTGGGGCAGCACTGAAGTAGTGGTTACTGGGGTGGTGAATACCCTCGGGAGTATTAGTCCACCAGCAGAGGCATCGGCCCAGTAAGTAATTAATAACAAAATACCGGAATTACTATGAGCTTAGTTTCAGCATATGAACATTTCGACAACTCATATCTCGTCAATGCAGATCACCTTAGGCAGTAAAAGTATTCGGTTTAAACCCACTCTTCAAACAATGACCAAAATTAATGCCGTTCTTTTCGTTATACCCTTTTAAAGGAGATAATATGTTGTGTTATACAAATTTCATGAATTTTAACATGAACAAAGTATTAAATGTATTTCAAGTCTGCAGTTTCAAATATTTCTTTCAAAATGAATAAATTTGTATAACCCAACATATTTACTTCTTCCAAAGAATATATTGAAGTTAAATTTTTAAATTCAATTTTGTCCTTTTTCGAACAGTGAGTTGAAACTGCATTCTACAAATCTTACTTTTACACATTTACAATGAAAGGATATTCAAGTAAATGTATCTACATTTAAACTCTAATTTTCGATACCGATCGGAAACATCATTTTTTTACGAAATCTCTAAATTCCATTCAATTTCGTCGGAAACTGTTTTTTAGATAAATGCTAAATAAAGAATTCGCCCTGAAAGTTTCGATCCTTTCCAGTCAAAGTCAGGGTTACAAATATAAGTCCATAAGAAAAAGGGGTACTTCATTTTGGTGCAGGCTTTGTATTGCAAATGTGAACATATATTATCACGCAGGTTGGTAGCACATGTGCAGGTTAGTAATATATGACAGTTAATTCTATGACCATTATTAACAACGGCAGAAGAATACCGAAGGAACCAAAATCGAAGTCCAAAGACATGGTCAAAACGAGAACACAGAAACCAATAACGTTAGACACCGAAAACAATGAAGTCAGACAGACACAAAGCACAGAAATAGAAATCACATCATCCAAAACAAAGATACTCACAGTGTGAACTCAAGTGAAACTGAGAGTGACATTAGGTGCTATGTGAAGAAACAAACTTTATGAATTTAATTTCGAATTGATAGAATCTAAGTACTTTTTAAACGGACTAAAACTTGATATTATTTCACGATATGATAATTTTTGAGAAAGCAATAGAAAAACATTCATACATATATTATTTGCATCACCACTTAATACCTGGAAAAAATTCCCTGACGCAAATATGTCTCACCGGAGAGAATTTAAGCTTACATAAACAATAACATTAATTAATTGTCATGAACATCGTCGTCCTTAAATCGTGAATTTTGTGTTTGTTACTTCACATCCTACAGGTAAAATACACATGCGCCAAAATGAAATAGTGTTTGCGCTCAAGTAAAGAATTCAATGCGTCCGTTTAAAATATTTTTGCGCGCACGTGACATGTACCGGCTTATAGAAATATTCCAAACGAAAACATAACAATTATACACATGTATTTTATTTGATTTTACTGCGGAAAGGAATTCTTTTGACGCCAATTGGTCGTTTCCGATCATTGCCTAATTACTTTGGAGCATTAATGCGGAAAAAATCACTTAATTTTTATGACAATAAATTAGAAATTCAACGTTCTGATTCATTGTATTCGTGCATTCTCCTAAATTTAGCATAAAACTCTTTGTTAATTGTTCGAAGTGAAACTGGCAGTAATCAATACTAAAATAATAGATCAAAACAAAAACAAAAAAAACTGAATAAATTTGCTCTCATAATTGTAAGGCGATGACGAATTTAATATACTGCTAAGTTTTTGTAGTGTTCTACGAGGAACATGTTTTTTTTTTTACTTAAATAGCATGCTTTTCAGAAATATTGTAAAATTTAATATAAAAAGGTGTGCTTTAAAACATGAAAAGTGGTTTAAACGCTATAAAATTATTAATTGTTTTTTAAATGATATCATATACCTCTAATTTTCTTAAAAAACAAAAACAAAAACAAAAAAACAAACAAACAAAAACAAAAACAGAAAACAAAAACAAAAGAAAAAATGGACTCCAAAACTTTTTTTGATACGTCTGGCATTAAGATGTCTGACATAAAGATTGACCATGCGTTTTTAGCCTCTGGTCATGTGAGCTTTTGCCATCACTCGGCGTCCGTCGTCCATCCGTTAACTCAGACATCACAGCTTTTCTTCTCTAAATCTACTAAGGCAATACCATCCAACGTTGGCCTGAATTATCTCTAGGGTATGTGCTTTCAAGATTGTGATTTTTATGTCCTTAATTCTGAAACATGTTTGCTGTTATTGAAAATAGTACATAAATTGATTCGGTGATTGAGTTTTTGCAAAAAATCAATTTAACATTATTAATGTTAAATTGATTTTTTGCAAAAACTCAATCACCGAAACAGACATTGGTAGTAAAATGATCAACATAATGAGATCTACCCACCCCGCAATTTTGGAGAATGTCCGATAATCCGTCTCGGAGTTTTTGTCAAATTTTGTCGTTTTTGTTTACTTTCCATGTTGTATATTGAAAATGACAGAAGTTAGAGGTGAAATTCAATTTATGGAAAAAAAATCTGACTACCCATATAGGAGTTATTTCCATTTTTCTTTGAATTTTCACAATTGTTTTACGTTTTTACTCTTATTTCAAAAACTATTTGAGATAGTGGTTGAATTTGATTTTCAAAAGGACTACAACTTCTTCATACATCCAACAGGCTCCCCTCTCATCCAAGATGGCCGCAAGCGCCAAACATATTTTAACATAAGGACCCTATGGGAATTGCATCAAAAAATTTCTCCTCTGATACTATCGAGCCAATTGCAACAAAACTTGGTCACAATGGTCTTTTAGCGATTTCCTTTAAAGTTTGTGATTTTTATGTCCGAATTCTAACTCCTTAAAATATTCTGGTTCCATTCCATGTATTGCATTTGATAAATGTCATTGGAACTAGATTTGGCCTCCTACTTTGATATTTGTTTGTTTCTGACTGTTTCGGGATAATGGCTTTTTATACTATTTAATTTTAATCAAAGTTGAGAAGTTTCTCCTTGAAATACATGTACTGCCTACCAAAATTAACTGTTTGAATATTTTACTTAATTATTTTTGTATTCTGGGCTTAAGTGATCGACGGACTAGTTCCCCGGGGATATTCATCATCAAAGCAGTCAATCTAGTCTGAAATGAGAATTTCACCTTGCGGCTTAAAGAAATTTACTGTTTTTTTTAAATAAAAAATACAAACCATTAAAATACCGGGGCACCATTTCGTGTATTGCACTCATTTGATATCCTTGAAACTGAATTGATATTTATTGGTAATGAGTACATCTGTCTTATTTTACGAAAGGATATGGAGTAAATGAATATGAGACTATAACACATATGTTAACTCAAACTGCAATGATTTTAATGAGCTGTATGGCAATTTCGGAAATTTATTCCTCATCAGCAGCACTAGAACCCAAACAAAGGAAATCCATAATTTCAAAAAATGTTTAAAATGCATAAAACTAAATGAAATCCGAATAATCAGTAATATCAAATATAGCTAAGGACAAGGAGTCAATCCTTCGGTTTCAGAATTTACATAAATTTAGATAATAGTAATTGAACAAGGTGTACACATGAGATATTATCTCAGGTACAAGTACACCATATCTAAGAAAAATAAAGAGCATACATCTCTACCACGGGGAATTGTTTTACCAACTCCACACTGCAATAAAAGACTGACTATATTTGAATTATGGCTTTCTATTTTATTTGATTCTAATGCTGCTGATGTGTGTGTCCATGGTATTGGATTTGGTAAATGCAGCAGTACAAAATTGACTTCGACAAATATTAGTGCAAGTTTGATTTTCAGCTCCGTCGGCTAGCAGGAAGCTTTCAGGAGTATATGGTACATAAATCAACTAATTAAATTGAATTAATTAATACTTTGAGAAATCCAATATACGAATTATCATGTATCCAAATGTTTCATTTATTCAAAATATATGGTCTTGCCTGCTATGTTGAAATTCATTCCAATATAGATAAGGCACAATGGTAAATTTCGTCTTCTGCCAATCCCTCAATGTCCCAGTTAAGCAAAAATAGGTGGAAATACCTGGACACAACTTTTTGTAAATCAGCAAACTATTGTAAGGAATAGTGAATTATTGGTTACAAAAAGTGTTCTTGCAAAATAAAAATATGAAATTAGAACACGTATCATAAAACTTCTCGCTTCATATTCAAAAGCTATATGCTTCATAAGAGTTATGTCTAAAATTAGCATGGTTCATTTTTTCATGATCTTCGGTAGAGCGATCTCCCTATTTATAAATAAAAATAATATTTTAAAATCTAAAACTTTTTTTTATAAATATCTTACCTCATTCACCTCGCCATCCATACAATGTCTCAATGATGTATGCATATATGATTTATGATTCCATGCGGAAATATAAAGGCTGTCACTTGTATGATAATTATTCTTAACAAAGTAAACCTTTGTTAAAAAATTAAACAAAATGGATTTTTGCAAACGATTTCCTTTTTCAATGAAAATGCATGTTCAGAAATAGCATGCTATTATAAAATTAAGATGTCACGTGAAAAGATTCGAAATGACATATATTTCTAGTATATTTCATGCTTTCAAATGTGTTTTGTTGTGTCATGGTTGAAAAATACGACTCACAATGGTTAAATTGTATCGGCTAAGTAACTTGAACAAAATTCAGTGGGTTTAGATATCCATTTTCAGAATGAGGGTAATTTATACCGGAGAGAATTGTCAAGAACCAAAATCCTAAGGGCAAAAGGACAAAGCCATTGCAGAACCATTTGAAAATAATCTGTGAACCGCAATGATCTTGACTTGGTACTTGACTTTTGGCATTTCAAAAGAAAAGGGTGTTTATGACTCGCTAAAACTCCCATTCTGTTGCGGTTGTGTTCGGTAGCACCTCAAGAGCAATTGCTATTTCAAGTTTATAGACAGTGAAAAGATATGTACATTATAGGATTAAACACTGATTTTTAGGAAATTATCTATGTATAAACTCCGGCAGCTCACTCACAAACTGAATAGGACTTTATGTAAAGTTTGTGAGTGAGCTGCCTGAGTTTATACATACATTATTTCCTAAAAATCAGTGTTTAATCCTTACAATTCCAACTTTTTACGTAAAATACTGCGTGATCAATGTTAACGACGTCTTTATTTGTTGCACTATATTTTTGCGGAGCAGATTCATGGGCAAACGGAAATATAGAAAAATATTTCCGTTTGCTATTCATGACGTTGACCAATGAAAATGAACGTTACAATTACATTTGGAATTATCATGCTATGTAAAAAATGAATCTAGAATCACAGTTCGGAGCGAAACTTCAAACCTTTCCATTAGGGTCTGATAGCTTTCAAAGAACTTTTTAATTATCGTATTAGACGGCATGGATTGAAACCTTGATTAATAAAGCGGTCACGGAGATAACAATGCCTAATGAGAATGGTGTTAGCTCTCGCGTAACGATTCAACTGTGAAACATGCCTTAATAAGTAATGAAGTGATATTGAGTAAATGCAAATGTGGCAAAATCAAGCAATAGAACAACGATTTTATTGTTATCCTTCATGAGGCCTTCAAGAATTAGCTTTCCTCATACCTTTTTCTTGGGCGGAATTCATTGCTAGGTGTCGAGCAACGCTACGTTAAATCCATGTATTTTAACCCATGGATGCGGGATTGTTAACAAAAATACAATTATCTGGCAAAGTGTTCTTACAGCTGCTGTCATTTGTACCGACAAAAGGACCAATAGAAGACGAACACAACATTTAAACAACAACAAGGCACTCGTAAGCATATCAAAAGTCCAAGTTAGGAAAATTAATAATTTCTGAACTTCAAAAGTGAATAATTAAAGCATGTATTTTGGGCTTTTAATGTCTCCAAAAATATGTGTAGTTTCGTTTGTTTATGTGTATAATATCACTTTGTAGGATTTCTTTTCATATAAAAATAATTCATTTAAAGTAATTTCTTCTTCAACTGTTGAGTATATGTTTAATAAGTGAGAGCTTTTCGTGTCGCCGAACTAGTTCCCCGAGTAAGAAAACCAGATTGAATTATTTCCGCAGATGCGTTCTGTCTTTCTAAAATTTAGCTTTTTCTTTTAAAAAAGTCAGAAGAAAAAGTGCTTTTCAAGCAATTATGTACACTGCTACATTGTGTATATTCCCTCGGGGTATATATACTACTATGCAAATTCCTGATACTAACTTAGATATACAGTAATATGTAGGTACTAATAACCAGCAGAGCCTTCAAATTTGTAGTACTATTTTAACCTACTGAGAGGGTTTCAAAGTAGCAATTCCTCTGAGAAAACAGGAAAAAACTCGCAACAAGTCTTCCTTAAAATGTGTGTTTTGCACTTGAATCCCTACAAGGCCAGGTTTTATAATGGTACCAGACAGGTAAATGTGAAATTATGACATCCAATTTACAATTAAGATTTTTCACATTGCAATTTCTAGTTTCAATTTTTTACAAAATCGGTAGAGGATCATTTAAAGAGGCTCACTCCTGGTGATGTTTATAAATCGATTTAGCATTGTAGACTTACTGAAATGGTAAACATAAATATAAAGGTCCATGTACTTTTAACAAAGATAGACGACACTAAACATTTGGTGGGAATATCTTAAATTGATGAAAGCTTTACCAAAAGAATGGATAACAATTCTGAAATCAGATGAGTCTAGAAATAGTAAATTGAACATAAAAAAGGGGGAACAAATTTGGTTTTGTTTAAATTAGAGATAACAGAGAGTACAGGTAAACAATTTTATGCATTTTTTAGGGATATATCTTTTGTATCTCCAATTGGAGTTAATTACTGGTCTAGACTTTTTTCTCTAGAAAACAATCTTTTGCTTAAATACACGAATGTCTTTATATTTGAATTTTTAACAGAAAACAGATTAAAAATATTTCGATGGAAACTATTACAGTATATATTACCAAATAAGTCATTACTTTTCAAGTGGAAAATATCAGAAAATCGACTTTATAATTGTTGTAAAATTGAAGAGGATTATGAACACTTTTTTATACTGTGTAAGCAATTGAGGAATTTTTGGGTACAAATAGAAAATATTTTGAAAAAGGTCAATTTTGAAATAAAAGTTTCTTTAAAACATTTAGTCTTTGGTTATAAATTTTTTGATAAAAATTATTACTGTTTCAATTATTTCTTAATTGTGATAGCCTTTAGTATTTATAAAGCATATTATGTTTCAGAACAGAAAAGCAATGAAATCAATATTTTTCTTTTGTTTGTAAGAGAATATAGAAAAAGAATAATTGAATATAAGCTTGATAACAAGCTATTGAAAAAATACAAGATTCTCTAGAAGAATTTTAAATAACTTAATTTTTTCAAAAAGTTTTGAACCGAATATGTTTTTAAAGCCATTATAATTATATTAGTCAAATGTTATTTATTTCATGATGTACTTTTGGTTTGGTTTATAACCTGATTAACTTATTCTGGGTAATCAGGCAGGTTTCACAGGATTGCGTAGGGGGAACTTGGACCCCGAAGCAAATTTTGTAACAAGAATATTATGAAATAAAATGATTTGAAAGTGAAAAAAAAAAAAAAACATTTGGTGGGAAATGGACTTCTCTGAATTTAACCTTAATTTAACATCAGAACATTAGGACTATTTTTGTCTAAAAGCTAAGAAGTTATATGAAGAATTTTATGAAAACTTGTCAGGTGTCTTAATTTGACCTATAGATGACATTCATCGAATAAAAAGTGGGGATCCATGTGCAAAATTCATTGTACTGGAGAAAACCAGAGGAGTTCCGAAAGCTGACACAAATTCAAAAGTGTGATGAGTGAGCCACCTTAAAAACATAAGGCGGTATTACTCATCAGAAGCTTATGTCATCTACAAAATATATGTAAATCGATGGTTTAGCAGTAATGATCCAATTTGAACTAATGAATCAAGATTTTTTCTTTCATTTTATGACAGGCACAACTCATGTAAAATTTTTATCAGCGCTTGATAATATTTGTAGTGGTTTACTGTGACAGGGGGTAATGTAGAGCAGCATCATAAATCTTTGGCACCGAAATAACGCCGGACTCGGACGCGTGCCCCATGCATTAGGACGTCGGGAAAAGGGAAGTAATTCACTAATGTCAACAATGGCGTTTCGACGGCGATTTGTTTTATTTCTTTGATGCAGAGGGGGAGAAAAGTAATCAAACACCAGTGAGAGTGCCATACAAAAAAATCTCAGACATCCTTGGGCAAAATTTCTAGCGTCTCAGATTCAGCAAGAGTCGTCCCAGTACTTGAAATCTTACCCTTGGTTGCCTGAAATTTTTCTGTCTGGCAATCACCCTGGTGTAAGATTCATAAAGTCTTGCATTAGTGCAAGACTGACAAAAAAAATCATGTGTAGTTTACCGGCAAATATCGTGCATTGCACATTAGGGTCCGTAGTCTCCATCTGTCCTCACTAGTGACGTTAAGTATTAAATGTTCGTATTATAATTTTTTTATATTATTTGTAGTAAAATTTCACTGGAAAGTAAAAGAAAAATCGTCGCTTGAAATATGGCGCGCTCTGGTATACAATCCAGATTTTATGACTTTACAAAAAGGGACATAACTCCTTGTGCAAACAGACGAATAGGGGCGATATTTCTGTGTGGATTTTAATATATTTTAGGATGAATACAGTGAGAAATTAAATCAAATACCAGTGGAAATGTGAAACAAGAGAATCCCAGACACCCTTGTGTAAGATTTCAACCATCTCGCACTCGGCACCCTTCGTCCGAGACTTTATTCTTAGGTGTCTGATTCTCTTGTCTCGCACTTCCCTGGTGTTAGATTCTTAATGTCTTTCGCATTGAATTGGCAGTTTTTGATTATTTAGTAAAATACTCTTAATTAATTAAATGTTACATTAATTTTATATTAATTAAACAGATAACAGGAAACATCATCTGAAGTTTGAAAAATACAGTTACATATCACAATGTGCAAAGGAACTGCACAAGAAATCGCAAATAAAAGACAAACTTCTGGTGAAGTTTGCTTGTAAATTGTGGCATGTGATTGTAGTTCCTGGCCATTGTAGATATTTGCTGTTTTCCTGTTTTTGTAATTGTAAAAACAAACGTAAACAACGATATGAACTCGGAACAACCGGACATGGTACCGGTACTAGCAAAAGGGGGTTAAAGATGTATAACCTTATTGACCAGTTGTTTCTGCTATAAATCATTATTAATTCAGAGAAGTTATTTTTTACCAAACCAGATAGGTTTAAACTTACTCTTTTTATATTTGTGGCAGCAGCTTTTCGGAATTGTTATCAATTTAAAATTTATTGCACATAAGCATAGTATTTCTTTCCTGGTGAAATTTTCCAACTTGCGGGGAAATCTTGAAATTCAAGAAAATACGGCGTTGTTATACAAAAACTGATGCAAAGATGCGTAATCTTTGAAGACGACCGGCGCATGCGATGTGGAATCACAGCCACTGATACTATAGTTATTTTCAAACATTGTACATTTCATAATAGTACATGCATAAGCTGAAAAATATTAATCATTTAAATATTTATACCTGTCATTACTTTTGATAAACTAGAAGCTCACAAAATATATACCCCCCCCCCCCCCCCC
>MJUU01020336.1:12761-30743 GCA_002080025.1 Modiolus philippinarum
CCCAAAGATGAAAATCAAAATAGATAAATTGTGCACAATGGCAATATGTACTGTACATTCAGTGAAAGCTTCACTGAATTTCACCAAGAGGTCTAGGAAGAGTTGTCGCCACAAAGTGTGAACCCTAGGGTGGATGAAATAACGAACGAACGGACGAACGAACGAACGAACGGTCGGACGATAGAACGAACGGACGAACGAACGAACGAACGGACACTATGATCACTATATACCGCCCGCTAAAGCGGGTGGACAATAAAAGAAAAGACAGTTATAACTCTGTATTGAAATGACTAACTTTGTTGACATCAGGGTTAGAATTATTACTTAATTATAGTAATGATAAAAGTGAATGGGAGTATTACACAGTCGAAATAAGCTGTTTATATCAGACAACTACTAGATTTTTGTCCCTTGATCAATAGCTAATATCATTTATAAAATAAAATAAACGATCTATAGAACAATCTAAGACATTTATAATACATTTTTGACTCAATATTATAATAACATACATGTATACCTTAAGGCAGCTATGGCGTTCCATAGAAACTTATATTTTAAGAAACGTATATAGAGTTACAAAAGTTCCCGATATCTTTTACAGTTCATAATCCCACGAAAAATACATAAATTCAATGGAGAAAACCCTTACGTAATACACTGTACTGTCCAGACAAGACGTTTTTAAAACCCGTCAACATTTTTTCCATTAAACATCGGAAAAACCCTGAATACTGTAGAGGTCGGTTTATAAAGCATAAACTTGTGAAACTTTTACAGAAAGTCGGCGGCTGTCATTTTGTAAAAAAAAACCATGATGCAATCTTAACCCTATGCAATACAGATCAAATTATCACACCCAAATGAGATAGGGATTAGGTTATTTTATTATTTATAACTCCTGTCTGTTAATTATGTAAGGATATGGACAACGTCTTGACAAATATAGTTTCTATAAAGAGAACTCGGTTGATTATGAAATTTCTCACATCGAGTTAAATAAATTTTCCAAATGTTTGAAAACGAGGCTTGCCGAGTTTTTAAACATTTGAAAATTTATTAAACAAGATGTGAGAAATTTCATTATTAACGTGTTTAAGTTGTAGAAAATGTTTCTCTAATGACATAATGTAAAACACCGAGGATTGTACTCCGAATAGATTTGGCGGGAAATTCCACGCGAGTTGTTCTCTCACTAGTGACGAGAAATATTTTATCACACAGGCGTTGGTTAAATTTGCTAGAAATTAGAGAAATGTCTATCTAAATGTGGTTTCTTTGAAGAAACAATATTTATAAGGCCAGGGTAACATTACACAAGTATCAGTAAACAATGCACTGTCACCACAAAAAAGATTATTTTTTTAATTGATCCCTGCAATATAGATAAAAGATCTTCGAAACTTCATCTTGTTCTGCCACCCGATTCTAGCACTAAGATTCTACTGGTAATTAGTAATTTGATATTTGTTTTATAAATGAAAGTAACATCTAACCCGAATATGTAAGGCAAAAAAAAAGTAATTCATGATTTATGTCAATAAGTTTTCAATAATGTTGGCGTTATAATTTAGAACCCGATAAAGCAATTGTAGGTGTACGTCTTCTTAATTTTTCATATGATTTAACACACCAACTGCTACTGATTTTCCGATACCAACTTTAGTAATCAACCCTTTTGTGTTTTTGGCAAATTCCTCTGCAGCATATCGAGCACTATCTACTGCAGCCGATTTAAATGTTTCTTTTGGTGCCTTTTTTACGAGTTCCTCGGCTGCGTTAGACGCAACCCCTTTAAATATGTCACCAAATACGATTTTCCCGCCATTTTCGACAACAGATACCGCCGCTGATTTTGAAAATATTCCCTTTGCGGATTGTTTGGTTACATCATACACTGCCTTTTCAACTACCTCTTCAACCATATTTCTCGCAAGATCTGTGCCAAACTGGTTTCCAATTTTTTTGGTTGCCTCTTTAGAAGCCATTTTCGCTAAATATACGGTTGTATCCTTCGATGCCCCTTTTGCAATTTCCTTGCTTGCCTGTTGTCCGATATTTTTAGTTGTCGCTTTTGCCATCTGCTTAACTGAATTAGTAGCAGCAATTTTACTCGCTTCCTTCGCAGATTCTTTACATATTCCCCAAGCACCAAGAGAAAAAAGGTCGTATACCCCGGAAAACGTATTGATCACAGCACCAGTCACATTTCCATTGTATAGGTCGTATCCTGCTTCCGCGAAATCTACAACTGCACCCAGCCCAGGTAACGCTGCATTTAAAGCCAACTTTGCTCCAAGTTTTCCTGTAAAAGACTTCATGCCATCCATAATGCACACGCTTGAAAAGCAGTTGTGCGTATATCAAGATAATCTGAAAATACAAACAGTGTAACCTATTGATATTGTCTTTTAATCACAGTTCATGTTATCACTGGGGGGTCGAAGTGCGTATCGAGAATTTCCTTGTTCACGTAAATGGCATTTAATTTCTATAGATGCGACTCGATTACGTGCCTTATTGGCGACAATGTGCACCTTTTTGCAGTCTAGTTGTTATTAACGCCAATAAGACATCTATAGAAATTAAATGCCATTCACGTGAATAAGGAAATTCTCGATACGCACTTCGACCTCAGTGGTTATTGCTTTCCATTGGCGGATCCAGGGGGGTTCCGGGGGAAGGAACCCCCTTTTTTCTGGACAATCATATATTTTCAATGAAAATCCTGGTGTTTTACAAAGAAATACCCCCAAATATTTCGCGCCTCGCTCCGCTCGGCGAATTTTCTCTTCGCTTTTCAATTGGAAAGCCCTTTTCAAATTTTCTTCATCCGCGCCTGCTTTCCCGCGTACTTGTAAGGGTGTTGTACTCTTAAACAGGGGGGATTCGGGGGAAGGGGCTCAGGGAGCGTACGCCACCTTATCACTGCCAAAGAAGAAAAATGTGGGATTTTGTATTAAGGTGCCCGTATGCACCTGTAATTTTAACACATCTTTACGCATTATACAAATGTCTTGAGAATATATTATTTGCAGGATTTTAATTGAAAAAGTAGTCTTTTTTCTGTTTGCTTCGCCCGGCAAGTTCTTTTACCATGTTTAAGATGAAAAACCCCTGAAAATACTGTATCCGCCCTAGCAAAGTCTACGTTTTCAAACGTTCTAAGTCAAAAGGAAAATAGAAGTAGCAACAAATATTTTATGTTTATGGAGTGTCCTCATTTTTGACAATAGTGGAACATTAATGCCTATTTACTAGTAATATGAAAAGAAAGGAAATGGGGTAAATGTCAAGGAGACAACATTCCATATCCAGGTTAAAACGACCCACAACAAAGCATCTAGGGGTCATCGTACGGTCTTCAACACAGTGAGGAACCTCACACCATATAGCAAGCCCTAAATGGCCCCCAAAAAGGGTAAAAAGTGAATAAATCAATGCAAACAAACCACATCCAAAAACCCAAATATCAAGAAACTAAAATTTTATTAGAAGACAAGGACAAGCCAATGACCAACATATTCCCTATCCTTATTCACTATTCAGTTTAACAAATCAATAACCAGAAAGATCATGACTAGAGCAGACTCGACAAGAACGTTCATGACCAGAATATACTTGGTAAGAACGATCATGCATGGCTAGAGCAGACTTAGTTTTTAGAGCGGTCACAATTTTAAATGAAATACATGATGAGTCTTTACAAAACCTTTTTGATCGTGTTGAGTTTGATTTTTCTTCCATAGTGTAAGTTTTTTACCAGCAGACTAGGCTCCTTGGGCTTGCCGGCAGTTTATCGGCGAGCATCGTTTGTCTTGTTCTTTCCCTTTCAAGTTGATGGTCATGAAGTTAGTAGTCCACCTGTATTGGATTTTATATGTATGGTTAATCTGTTATCGGGAAACGGGATAGAGAAAGGGGAGGTTTGGGTACCCATAAACTAGTTTAACCCTACCGCTAGCCTTTTCTTGTGGCATTACCAAGTCTCTTATCGTTGTTTACGTTTGTTTTTTATTTGTGTTTTTCTTGAGCAGTTCTCTTGTGAATTTTAGCATGCGGTTGTGATATTTGTCATTGTAGGTGTTGCCTGCTATCTTCTCTATTTTAATTAGGTATAACAGTCATGGCCAGAGCAGACTTAAGTAGCAGCTAAGGCTAGAACAGATATTGCAAGAATGGTGGTGATTCAAGAAATGCTCCGGTTTCTATGATTGCTCTCCAAGACGAGAGGTTCTGTCTTCACCCAATTGAATTTCTCGTCGTCTGTTAGACTCATCTGTGCGTAATTCCCTTATCAATTCTAAAAAAAACGAATCAAAACGGAGAGTTTTAAAGCCCCAGAGTACTATTGTGAAGGTCCTATGAAATTGAAATTGAATATCTTACATACAAGACTTAGGTATCAGTGTAGCTCACTAAATGCAGATCTAAAACTAGAGCTGTCGCCGAATGGCAACCATTTATGCATGAACCCTGAATCAATATGGTAAGTGCAAATTTAAGCGTGTGTTGACACAATACAGGTGTTGACACAGTACAAGTATGGACACAGTGATATGCCTCCCCTTTTTCCAAAATGCATAAAAAGGAAGTTCAGAGCCCGAAAATCAATTCTATGGGTGCTAGGCAGTCTTCCTGTAAAGTTTCATCCATTTTGAGTCACTTTGAATTTTCCCGCCTTTTTCCAGTTTCCATAGCAACGGCAGCCATTTTGAAAATTCTGAGACCCAAATCATTTCTATGGGTGCTAGACATCGTTGTAAAGTTTCATCAAATTTGAAGCACTTTGAATTTTCCCGCCTTCTTTCAGTTTCGATGGCAACCGCGGCCATTTTGAATATTCCAAAAGATGTGTGTGTGCACATCTACTTAATGTGAGTTAAATTCCTTTGAAGTAGTTGGAATTTGTTTGCAAACTTTCTAAAGAACATGTATTGAATAGTTATGTTTTTCATTCGTATGAACGGACAGACGGACGGACAAGGGTAAAACAATATGCCCCCGACTTTTCGTCGGGGGGCATAAAGAATAAATGTTATAAGTAATCCAAACTGTAATTGTGAAGATGCTTTCCATTTTTTCATCGAATGTCCATTGCACATAAACCAGAGAACAATCTTGCTCAGTGGTATTGATATTAATGATTTTCAAATCGAAATTTTACTTCTCGGCTATATTTCAAAAGGTTCGATCCTATATCAATCAAACTAAACGATTTTAGGTACAAGTCTTTTTTTTTTCTCGTCTTGATTTTCTATTCTTTCGAAACATTGTCTCAAAACATGTAAATTATTATGTTGATTATTACTTGCCTTGCTGTCGTTTGAATATATGTTATATTGTAAGGAGAGGACTTTCATTAAGTTGGTGTAATTTGTGTCCAATTCTTTTATTTGTATTAAAAGGACTTGTGTCCAATCCTCTTATTTGCAATAAAATATTATAAATCTAAACTAAAAAAAAAATTCTTAGGGTGCTATATCAATAAGGAATTATGAAATTGCCAGCGGCAAGTCTGTACCCGATTCCACCTGCCATTTGCAAAGATTGTCCTGCATGAATTTGTTTATTTTGAATTTTGGTTGATGTGAGCTTTGTGATGGAAAACGTGGATATTGGGTTCCAATTCACTTAATCTGTTAATATAATGCTTTTATTTGGACTAAACCCTTCCTGTGCATTGTCATTTTTAATCTTATTTTGATAGTTCAAAAGTATCCAATGACAAATCATCATTAATACGTCACTGTTTGTTGAACAAATCCTACTTATTGATGTTTCGGTTGAAATTTAACAGAAACAAGATATTGAAAGATTGAAAGATAATTTTTTACTGTTCCATGTCATATAATCATCTTTTTGTGGCGCGATAATAATCTCTGGAAGAACATGATAACTTCTTTTCCTTTTTTGTTCGATATAATCATGTGAGGGTATAACCCTCCACCCCCCTTGAGTCCAGAGAACACCCAAAATTTGAGACGAAGTCAAGAGTCCATTTTTTGTTTTTTGAATTTTTTGGAAATTTGAACTACAAGTCCAGAATGCAATGACTTTTTAGTCCGTGGAGTCCATGGACTCAACTGGTAAAGTCCAAAGTACGCCGAAAATAAGGCATAAGTCCCGAGTCCAAAAAGGGGGGTTATACCCTCTCATGTGCGTGTGCAATAGTTTCATACACATATCTGTCCTCTAACACAAAAAATTGCGTTCTTATAGGAGGGAATGAGTATAAGTAAAAGAGAATATTATCTTGAAACAGGATAAATTTTCCAAGGCAGCCTTAGAGGTCAAAGAGCTTAACCTTTGTTTACAAATAACCGATATAAAGAACAATGTTCAAAAAAAAAAAGAGAAAAAAAATATCAGCAGGAGACTTTGCTGGTGCAATACGGGACTTTTGAAATCGTGTTCACTCCGGAAACAGATCTATTTTTATACGTAAAAATCAATACATCAATACATTGAAAGGGAATCAATTATATTAGTGAACACTGTTGAGCTAAGGGTGGTTTATATTTAATTGATTTGTAGCGCTTCAGTTTAATTTCTTTTCGTCCATTAAATTTTATTTGAAGAATTATCATATAGGAAAAATTATAAATACGCTTCAATTTCATAAATAGTTTGTTTTATATGTGGTATATATTTATTTCAATTGGTTTAGAAATCCAGTATCCCTACTTACTGGTATCCGAGGCGATCGCTTCCGCCTCCAATTACACGAGAGTTCCTATCTCGAAAGTCCCGTATTTCGGGTTGTTGGCTTCTAAAATGTGTGAAGTATCGTGGAAACAGAACACTGAAGTATCAATAAAAGCTTTGCCAGTGGTATACACATTATGTAGAATCAGCTTCACTTGTATGCCAGATCCTAATGATGCACAAAAGTAGCTTATACAAAAACGTTGGAGAAAAAAGGAAGAAGCAAACCAACAAGGCACAGTAACAGTAGTATTTATAGACTCCATCTTGTTATGAAAAAAATAAAACCGTTGCATTATAAAAATTGACACATCGGTCTCATTTGCATCTGCAATAACTAAATACCGAAGTTATTGTGAATTTAGATTCTGCATATGCGCATTTCGACAACTTATGTCTAATCAGTGTAGATACAATCTAATCGTTTAGAAGACCATAAACTCAAAGATGTTTAAAAACTGATAGAAAACAAATAATAAATTGATCTAAATATAAAGCCATCCTTAGTTTTTAACAAAATTTCCATAAATTTAGATATTGTAAGGTTTCAAATGAATCGGCTGTCGGGTCTGCATCGAAGTACTGACTACTGGGCTGGCGAATACCCACGGGAACTAACAGTCCACCAGCACTGGCATCGAACCAGTGGTATGAATGACTGATTTCATGAACAATTAAAGTATATATACATGTAGTTTTCATAAGAGACTAAAGATAACGGCAATAACAAATGTGTTTAATGAGTGTTGTATTAATCAACGATAGAAACCGGAGATTAATACAATTACACGGAAAGATAATATATAAAACAAATAAAGTAACTATAACAACACTAAAGATGTAAAAATAAAAAATATGTACAAAATTGCGTTATATTTCAGGTCTCCGCGACCCTTCTTCAGATACATATCGACTGACGAAAGATGTGGTGCAATCAGTCAGACGCTGTAACAATTTTTCTCAAATACATAAACCAACAAAAATGTTTAATTTGAATTTGTATCTGTAATCAACCAATCAAATTAAATCTCCAGAATCTATTTCTTATCGAAATTTTTTTCTCGTTCTGTGTTTTACTTACAAGTTTTTGAATTCTTTTCATGAAGACCATCAGGCTCAAGCGTTCTTAATTGAAACATCCAAAATTTCTCCTTTTTTCTCCTTTCTTCCTTGTCCCAGTTGGAATTCACTTCGATGGTTTGGAATGTTAGCTCATCGAAAGAGTGTCCGGTATTTCTCAGATGTCGTGTGAGTGGACAATTCCTGTTGTTTCTGAAAACCATTCTAAAAAACGGAGCTATGATAATGGACCTCCACACAAAGAAAACTGACAAACACCAATTTTTATCTCCTAAAAGTTGTCATCCAAAACATATCACTCGGGGAATTCCGTACAGCCAAGGGCTCCGAATCAAACGAATCTGTTCTACCGAAGCAAAATTCAACCAAAGAATAGGTGAATTGAAAAAGCACCTTAAAGCTCGGGGATATAACAATCACCAAATAAAAGAATCATTCGAAAAATTACGAAATGTAGACCGAACCAGCCTCCTACGCTACAAAGAAAAGGATCAGTTATTGAGAACCCCGCTTGTTATAACCTATCATCCTGACCTAAGAACACTTATTGCTATTGTCAGAAAACTTTGGAACCGAGTGGAAAATGACCCAAGCTTGCATAAAATATTCCCTCCCCCCCCCTGTTGTTTTATTCAAAAGACCTAGGAAACTTGAAAGACATACTGGTGTCATCAACTTTGAACAAAGCACAAACGTTAGATCAAGGGTGCTTTATTCCCTGTGGAATGAAAAGATGTTTATATGTTTATGTTGCAAAGCTGCTGATATCAAAAACACTTTCAGCAGCTCTGTTACAAAACAAAGTTACAAAATATTTACAATTCTAATTGTAAATCAAAAAAAATTAATTTATATTCTTACATGCGGAGCATGTAAAATCCAATACGTGGGAGAAACTGAAGACACCTTTAACCTCAGATTCAACAACCACAGATCGTTTTTCAGAAACAACAGGAATTGTCCATTCACACGACATCTGAGAAATACCGGACACTCTTTCGATGAGCTAACATTCAAAATCATCGAAGTGAATTCCAACTGGGACAAGGAAGAAAGGAGAAAAAAGGAGAAATTTTGGATGTTTCAATTAAGAACGCTTGAGCCTGATGGTCTTAATGAAAAGAATTCAAAAACTTATAAGTAAAACACAGAACGAGAAGAAATAGGTTCTGGAGATTTAATTTGATTGGTTGATTACAGATACAAATTCAAATTAAAAATTTTTGTTGGTTTATGTATTTGAGAAAAATTGTTACAGTGTCTGACTGATTGCACCACATCTTTCGTCAGTCGATACTGATGTGTCTGAAGAAGGGTCGCGGAGACCTGAAATATAACGCAATTTTGTACATATTTTTACATCTTTAGTGTTGTTATAGTTACTTTATTTGTTTTACATGTAGTTTTCATATATATAAGTATACTCAAAAACAAAAGAAATGCACCATCGACGTATTTTCCTTTGTTCTTAAAAATTCAAAAGCAAATATGTCTCAAATACTTGTTGGATCATCAATGAAATTTTGTGTTTTAACATATTGTTTAGGGTTATAGGTTACTGTTAAAATTAGAGAAAAGGTAAGTGTTCGGTTAGATATAGGATTTGCTTTACTAGGACGGGATCCCTTGAAAAAAATGGAGTGACTAATAGTTCCTCGACCTGTCAGGTTGTCGAATGTCGGTGTCATCATTTTGCCTATTTTCATGATAATCTTTTAAAGTAAGTTTAAAACGAATAACGCGAGGACAATATAGCAACATTGGAAAAACAAATTAACAAGTTTTTAAACTTTATATCTGGTGTCTTGTTTTGTCATAACTGTGTGTCGACTTGTTGGCAAGTGGATCTGTTTACAGGCCATGCTGATATTTTATAGTGAATATCTTGTAATTGCCTGTCTTCTGTCCTTTTATGTCTGTTGTTTTGCTTTATCATGTCTGCCTTTATGTCTTTCTGTCGACATAACTTGTTTGTCTGTTCATTCTAAAACCTTGATATATACCTTGTTTGTTTGGTAAGGTAGGGTAGTGATCTTTAGCGTCTTTATACAAATATTTCGGGAAATATAGCGTATTAATTCATTCACAAATATCTAAAACATGAAAAGCCAGTAGCCAGTACCTCGACGCTAGCCCGAAAACCGATTTTATTCGAAAAATTTAAGAAATTTTGCTTTTGCTCTCTATAGCTATTTAGATCATATTGGTTACATGTTCTCTATCAGCTTTTACACAAATTTTGGTTTATGGCGTTTATTTGTTTTGCACTGAAGAGACAAAAGTTGTCGAAATGGCCATATGCATAATATAAATTCACAGTAACTTCGATATATTGTTATTTATCGGTAATTTGTATGAGTTTCCTTTGATCTCACGTAGCAAATATTTTTCCGTATTTGCTACTGCCCGAATACAAAAAAAAATATTGGCAAAAAGTATCTTATGCCACGCCTACTTTGTCAATCAGAATCAATGAAACAAAGAAATATACATCTACAGAGACCCGTACCGGATTGCACAAAATTTCTTACTAATCAATTCTAGTCAATTTCACGATTTGTTGGAAATTAACATTTATTTTCAAAATATGCTCTATTAAATGATTTAGTTAATTACCGATAAAAAGAATAATATAAGTTTTGTTTTTGATACAAGAAATATTGGCTCCAATAATGGACTCGCCCACAAGGGGCTCATCCATTATTGTTCGCAAATATTTCTTGTATCAAAAACAAAACTTCCATTATTCTATATTTATTACCACTGGGCCGATACCTCTTCTGGTGGACTGTTAGTTTTTCACGGGTATTTACCAACCCAGTAGCCAAAAGTTTGCTGATGGCTGTACAGCCGTTTTATTTGGACTTGCAATATCAAAATGTAAGAAAATTGCGTTTAAAACTATTGAGTATATTCCTTCTCAGCTTTTACTTACTTCGGTTCGCTTTGATTTTATCTGTACTGAAGAGACATAAGTTGTTGAAATGGCCATATGCAGAAACTAAATACAGAGACACTTCAGTATTTCATTATTTAACCTTGATGTATAAGTTCTTGAGACAGTACTGACAAAATATGTATTTTAACTACATTCACGGCAATAGAAAATGAATTCTGAAAATATAGAAGTCATATTGCAGAAATGTGGGAAAATTACTGCTGCAAACGGGAGGTTTATTATTCAACAGTCTAAAACAATGACAGTAGAATAACGAAAGAACAAAAACACGACAAACCGAGAATACAGAAAAAAGACAAAAGATAGTAACAAAGTAGGTACTCCAACGAAAAAGTTGAATGTTCGCATTCAATGAATATAACGGTGCAAAACGATAGTTATTTGCTTCCATAATAAGAAATTAAACTTCTAATCTAAAAAAATTAGATTAAGGATTGATTAACATAATTAGAAAACTACAATTTGTCCACTTCCGGTATTGGTTTCTTCTCATTTACCAGCTTTATTAAGAGCTAAGGAAAAACTGGTTCCAAATTATATGGAGTTACGGCGCTAGGATAAATTATGACGAAAATTCAAGAAAACTGCAAAAACAAGTAAAAGATGAAATTGCCGTGTACCTACGTGCATTCATGGATCGTTTTGAAACTTTGTAGTTGAAAAGTATGGTTGTAATTTAAATGCAACAATTAACGTGCGTCTCCGTGCACCAATGTCAC
The DNA here is from genome assembly GCA_002080025.1 of Modiolus philippinarum. Classification (NCBI taxonomy): domain Eukaryota; kingdom Metazoa; phylum Mollusca; class Bivalvia; order Mytilida; family Modiolidae; genus Modiolus; species Modiolus philippinarum. The sequence goes on from MJUU01020336.1 coordinate 24,231, forward strand.
CATTATGTATTTGTGCAATGAAAATTGATACACTATGAAATTTTTTAAACTTTGCTGACAAAACTCTTCGTTGGAGTACCTAAACAAAGCATACAAAATGGTTTTCAAAGAGAAGTTGATTTTCGTTGCTAGTCGCAACTTTTTACTACTTCGCTTAATTATGAACAATTTTGATAACATCATAAGTTTTGTTAAATATATATACTTACTGCTTAACCAAATTTCCTTAGTAATGTTGCCTTCATATGCGGAGTCTATTATGAGATAAACAGTTTTACATCAACCTGATTTATTTATTTATTTTGTTTCGTTTTGTCACATGACTACATAAAAATGATACTTATCAGTTCTTATTATCCTGATTACATCACTTTCCAGGTATATGTACATGTCACATGCCTGTAAATTCGTTAAATTGAATACAGATGTGCGAACCTTGACCACTGTTTTAATACATTGGTGTTAATAGATACTGCTAATTTATTTGTTGTAACAAATTATTTGGCATCACTGACGGTTGAAATACTCATATAATTAAACGGTTCATGCAGAAATAATAACAACGCATCAAATATTTTGACAAGCAATTTCGAGTATTTCTTTCCAAAACAGGATTTTCCGAGATTGAAACTTTTGTGTGACAGAAGGCAGAAATGGGTGCCTCGAATACCAGTAAGCGGATTGTCTAGATTCCTGGCCTACAGAATAAATTTATACCTCCTTATTTATTATTAAAATAATATTAACATGAAGTGTACTTATTTTTTTCCACATGACAACTCTTTTACTATGTTTTAATTGACGAAAAGTAATTAACCTGGAGCACTCCAAATAGATTAAATATTAATCAACCTCAACAGCTCAACTCAACAGTGATTAATCATTGTTCCCAATATTTATANGAAGTTTTGTTTTTGATACAAGAAATATTGGCGAACAATAATGGACGAGCCCCTTGTGGGCGAGTCCATTATTGGAGCCAATATTTCTTGTATCAAAAACAAAACTTCTATTATTCTTTTTTTTGGTAATTAACTAAATCATTTAATATAACAAATTTTTAAAATGAATGTTAATTTTCAACAAATCGTGAAATTGATTAGTATTGATAAGTTAAAGAATTTGTACTAACCGGTAAGAGTCTCTGTAAGATGTATATTTCTTTGTTTCATTGATTCTGGTTGAAAGTAGGCGTGGCCTATGATACTTTTTGCCAATATTATTTCGTATTCGGGCAGTAGCAAATACTGAAAATTATTTGCCACGTGAGATCAAAGGAAACTCATGCAAATTACTGATAAATGTATTGATGCATTAATTTTTGTGTTTGTTATAAAACAACACATTCGTTGACAATCCCAGTATTATTATACAATTCGGCGCTGCAAGATGTTGACAAGCGACAAGGTACAACAACAGCAAACCCTTATGTATCTTGACTGTTGACAATTATTTTGTCAATGAGATGTTTTATACACTCTAGAATACTACACAAAGAACACTGGAATGGAGATAGACAACCGTTACAGATGAATATTCTAGAATAAGGAACAAATTTAATTTTAATTATATAAAAAATCTGCCCCTTGCAAACCTCAATTTTTTACCGTATACAAATCAGACTTGAGTAGAGAAGTGGCAATGAATCATTATACCCCCGCAAACGAAGTTTTGGGGGATATAGGAATCACCATGTCTGTCCGTCTCTCCGTCCGTCTACTTTTGTGTCCGGAGCAGAACTTTTGTACCGTAGCACCTAGGATTATCAAACTTGGTGTGTGGATGCATCATTGGAAGACGATGTGTCGCGTACCAAATTTTGGTCACTGTGACCTTGACTTTGACCTATGACCTTTATGATAGTTAAACCATGTGCATTTCGTGTCCGGCGCAGAACTTTTGTACCATAGCACCTAGGATTATCGAACTTGGTGTGGGGATGCATCATGGAAAGACGATGTGTCGCATAACAAATTTAGGTCACTGAGACCTTGACTTTGACCTTTGACCTTAATGATAGTAAATTCTTGCTCATTTTGTGTCGAAAGCTCGGTTAAATCATCTTTGTATCCACCGAATTATATATTATTTAATGTATTACCCTTTAAATGAAGTACCAGATATGAACTGATTGGAATAAAACCTGTAACTTCAGTCCTGACAGGCTTTATTTCTGTTAGATTTACTTTCCAATTATCATTTGGCTGAAGGTCAAATTTCAAAATGACATGCCTTGGTACTTAAGTGCAGGTGCGGGGGTATTAGTTTGGCTTTGCCGACAGCTCTCGTTTCCACCGATTTTTATATATCATAGAACTTTTTCCACCGATTTTTCTATATCATAGAACTTTTTTTTTCTTGCAGATTAAATGCACAAATACGTTTCTAAACACATACGTATGAACTGAAGCGTTTCTCTCTTGCATCTTCAAACTGTTTTTGCATCTCGCGCCGCTTTGTTTTTTAAAGTATGTTGATTTGAACACACAAATATTCAATTATTTAACTTCAACTAAATCCTAAATTCAATACAATATGAAAATTAATTATTCTGACTCCCTTTTAAACCGAAAATACTAAGTATAGTAATTGGAAACCTAATCATTTTTTTAAAGTTATCTAATCATCACAATTTACGTAGTATTCGCTATCTGCTTAGTACAAGGTATACCTGAATTATATAGGCAGTGATCCAAGTCAACTATATACTGATTACAGAAAAATAAAAATCATTTCAAATTTCTTTTTCATATGCGTTGCTTTATTTATAGCAGTTGGTCATCTGATAACATGGTATTGAAATACAACACATAGGAAAAATGAAAGGATATGGAGTGAATGTACATGTGACAAAAACGCGCACGATACATAGAAAACTCCAGTTTATCAAGGACAGGGCTTTTATTCCTGTCTACATCTTGATGTCGTCTGAGGGTCTTCAACAACAGGTGAACAATATTCACCCCCTCAAGCGAGATCAAGAAGGCCCCTAGCGTGCACATAAGCGGTATTCTTGACAAAAATTGTATCAAGGTCACTCCCTTGCTCCCCACCCGCCATGTATATTTAACAATGACAATGACAAATGCTTTATTAACCTAAGACACATATACGTGTACAAAAGGTACATAACATATACAATACAAACAATATCAAATGACAGACAAACATCGGTTGACACAATACATGCATATAGCAAGAAAACAATTACACATTTAATTTGAAAACAGATAAGTAAAGTTATATTTTTAATTTTCAGTACACTATAGCAACAGATTTAGTTTCTTTAAGAAAATAGAAAATTTTTGTACAGTTGAACATTACAGAAAGAGAGCATTCCTTTTAATTTATTGATATTTGGGTTACGTTTGTAATATTCGGGTATGTTTTTTTCGTAATTCTCGAACAGTATTGTTACTACAGATAAATAAGTAGTGTAATTCATCCCTACGAAATTGCTACAAAGAGTGCACATTCTATTTTCGCGTGGAATACCAGCCCATCTTCCAGTTTCTATGGCAAATTTTACATTAGAACATCTTAGTTTTGTAATAGATTCATTTTGTCATCTAGTCACTGTTCTACTACTAAAGTTTCTATTATACTCACTAATACCTTGACTGCTATTAAAAACCTGGTTATAAATTTCTGTAACAAAGTATATGAAAACAGTGGTATCAATCATTTTTGGAGTGTAAAAAATTCATTGGAAGTTCTCGATAAATTAAATGCTTATAATGCCCCTTTCGAATCCCTTGAAAGTTTTGATTTCTCTACCCTCTATACTACCTTACCACATAATCTTATAAAGGAAAAAATTTAGACGTCTTATTCAATGGGCATTCAAAAAATCCGATTGTGAATATATTTGTTCTAATTCCTTTCAAACACATTTTAGTATTCACAAAACAAAAGAACTCAATTAATTGGACTTGTTTTGATATGATTTCAGCACTTGAATTTTTACTTGACAATATATTCATTCGTTTCGGTAACTCTATTTATCGCCAGGTCATAGGAATTCCTATGGGTACCAATTGTGCACCACTTATAGCGGATCTCTTTTTGTACTGCTACGAATCTCAGTTTATGACCAACATCAGCAAAGACCCATCTAAACAGTATTTAATTGAAAAGTTTAACAATACTTTCCGATATTTGGATGATATTTTAACTTTGAATAATGACGACTTCAAAACGTATTATAAGGACATCTACCCTAAAGAACTTACATTGAATAAAGCCAATTCTAATAATTATCATTGTCCGTTCTTAGACATCAATTTTGATATAACGAATGGTAATTAGACACTAAAATTTATGATAAAAGGGACGATTTTTCTTTTCCCATAGTTAATTATCCATTTCTGGACGGTGATGTTCCATTAGCGCCGTCATATGGTGTTTACATATCTCAACTTGTTCGATTTGCTCGATTATGTAATAAAGTTTGCGATTTTAATGAACGGAATCTTTTCATAACTGAAAAACTATTACATCAAGGTTTTTGTTATCATAAACTAGTTAAAATTTTATCATCGATATAAAGACTTAGTTCGTAAATACAATGCAACCTGCAAACATCTTATCAAGGCTGGCATTTCACACCCCTTATTTTATGGTAATGTTTTACATAAAAGTAAAAAATACTTACACTCGCCTAACAAACTTATAAAACCTTTAAATCGTCTAATTCATAAGGGTTATAATTACGGTATTGTCGTCAAGTCATTACGTATGGCCTTCTTTGGTATTAACATTGATTTTTTGATAGGGTCTTTGCATTTTAACTAAACACATTTTAAATTTCTAAAATCAGTATTGCATGGACACGGGTTATGTATTCCGGTATATACATGAACTCCTCACAGGAAGGGATCTTAATGGAAGCTGTATACGAGGGTACATAACTTAATTTGTCAGTTGGTAATGGGTCTGGAGCTGGCATGTCAGTTAACTGCTAGTAGTCTCTTGTGATTTCATGTTTATGTCCGTATATTTAGTTCTTTCAGTTTCATTTTTCACAGTTGACTCAGTCCTGTTACCAACTGAATTTTACTGTTGTTACGATCGTTTTTTTATTTATCACATTGGCTATAGGGGGAAGGTTTGGGCCCAATAAAACTAGTTTAACCCCGCCGCAGCAGGTTTGCGCCTGTCCTAAGTCAGGAAATTTATTAAGCCTTTGTGTGTCTTGTCTGTTTTCTAGTTAGTTCACTTTATGTCTATCGGAGTCTAGGAAGATGCTTATTTCGCTGAACTTGATTGCTCTTTTATTTAGGGGCCAACTCCGACCTACCGTTGGGTGTGGGGTTTCCTCACCGTTCATTGAAGATCTTATGGTGGCTTTGGGTTGTTGTTGCTCCCCTTGGGGTCGTTGTCTCTTTGACACATTCCCCGTTTTCCTTCTTTTTCTTATACGTTCCCCTTAATTAAGCCTAGTAAGATATGGTTCTATAATAAACTCATTTTTAAAAATAGAATAAAACCCGCTCCTGGAAGAATTATGTATATTTAACCCTTAGCATCAGTACATACATGTAATAATCTGATTTCGGACTCGGACACTACAAGACTGTAACAAGAGTCGGAAAAACAAAACAAATATACAAAATGATGAAAATGACAGATAATACAAATTACATACAAATAGATAATAGACTAATTAGATTATAGCACAAACACATAAACAATAGTTATGAGGATATGGCACACAGTCATAAGAATATAAAATACATATATGTAAATATATATGAATAAATAAATAAATATACATTAGGAATATTGCAAATTACAAGCAGCACACACAGGGGGTCCAATCGAATTGGTAAGTGCAGCGTGTATTGTGATAAGTGCTGCCAAAGATGGCTGATGCGCCCCGCTTCGGCAAGAAAAGGTCAGTGTTTGAGAGTGTCTTACCGTTGTACATTTGCTCGTTGTATTCTATAAATGTTGCGTTTCGGCTCCCCTCCCATCTGAAAATCGATACGTGTATTTACTTTAGTACAAATAACGCTTTTCAGAAAGCTATTGAAGGAAAACCGACGAGGGGTAGGTGAAAATTTTGAACACGCCAATTTCATCTTTGGATTTCTATACATCTAACGGATTAAATGTTACGTTTTTAGTATAGAATTGTTGCTTGTTGATTGGAAAACATGCCAAAGATTTATTTTTCATTAGGCTGTTTGTCGTTCTGTTTATTTTCGACGTTACTTCAAATTTTGGTAAGTGCAGTGCGGTGTACGCTAAATTGGTAAGTGCAATATATTCCAATTCTATGGAAATATGATTACAAAAGATATCTGCATCTTATTTCATAGTTTTCCTAAGAAAAATGAAAGACTGTTTTTTGTCGAACATTTAACTTGCAGAAGGTGACAGCACCGTGCTATTTTTTTCCTGAATATTGAAAATGAATTAGAAGGAACAGAGAGAACAACAGAACGAAGCGTATATTTGTATTATTTCAAATATCGAATCGCGTCAAATATGTGTAAAAATGTCCATAAC
>MJUU01020342.1:16166-72374 GCA_002080025.1 Modiolus philippinarum
TGGGTCGCAACTTAGCTTTTTATAATATTCGCCTTTTGACAGTTGCCTGGTTGCTTCGGCAACATAGTCATCAGTATTCATGACGACTACGGTAGAACTTTTGTCTGCTTTTTTAATAACGATATCCTCTCTCTTTTCTAAACTGTGAATTGCCTGTTTTTCTTCTTTCGAAATATTTGAAATTGGAGGACTTTGTTGTGGTAATAAGTTTTCTACCTTTTCTTGAACTTTATCGATGTAGAATTCCAAGGCTTTTGATCTACTGCACTTGGGCGTCCAAGAATTTTTCTTTTTGAAAGGATTTATGGATTCAGACTCCGAGTCTGAATCAGAATGCTCTGATAAACCATCCTCTTCATTTTTTCTTGCGAAATATTCTTTGAGTCGCAACCGTCTGAAAAATGCATTCATGTCGTCTCTCAACTGTTTGATATTCAAATGACTTGGGGTTGGGCAAAATCCAAGGCCTTTAGAGAGAATAGTTTCTTCGGCTGCAGAGAGAGGAGTGTCAGAAAGATTTAAAACTGAAGATGTTTGGATTTCTGATGAAGTCTGCCTCCTTTTAAATCGCCTGTTTCTACATTTCTTAGGACTGTCGCTGGTAACGGTGCGTTGTTGTGGCGGGAAAACATGTTCGATATTATCTCTTTCAAATTTACGTTCTTGTTTGTTTTTCAGTTGTAATTCATGTTTTCTAACGAAATGGGACAGTTTATTCATGTACGTTAAAAATTCAGACGGGTCACAGGAATTCTTGAGAAGATCTTTCTTCCTGGAAATTTAAGGAGATAGAGCTCTTATTTGATTGAACGAGTTATCTTTCAAAAGATGCAACATTTTTTTAGAACAAACAGTAAGAATGTTTTTCCACTGTTCATTGAAATACTTTGAAGTGTGACCGATATTGTGGGTTGTTTTTATCTGAAGACCTTTCGGAATGACATTGTTTGATATGTATGTTTGGTAATTTTGATGATGGTGCATCTATATATATATATATATATATATATATAACGGTCTAAGGTAGGAACCCAACGGGGTTAGAATTAGAGAGTTTTTAGGCCCTGCATTTGCGTAAATATTCCAAATCCTGGGAGATTGGCAAGTTTCCACATTGACTGGATTAATTTACCGGGAATCAGAAATTTTCTTGCCGGATAAAAAATAAATATTACCTATAAAAATGGCATATTGCATAATATTGCCTTCCCCGTGTGTTCCCCATGCTAACACAACCCGTTTAAAACACTTAAAGCTGCATCACAAAATCTCATTAATTGATCACTTTAAACTTGAGGGATAATCTCACATGAGTAGCTTACAACCACCTGTTTCAATGTCTTTGAAAATTCAATTTGAAACCAAGAAAAAAAAAGTTTTGATAAATTGTCCTAGGGATAACGGAAACTCAAGCGGCATTGAGAACATCAGCAGAGTGTATATTGCAATAGTTAATATACATAGGAAAATTAGGATATCAAGGTTAAACATACAATTTTGCATCATCCCGGGCAGTTGTTTTGTCTTTCAGGCTACATATATGTAATTTGACTACTTTTAATAGTTTCAGTCGTTTTTGCACTGAAAATATATCCGGTGTTTATAATGACTGTGTTGTGTTGGTTTAACGCTAATCAGTCTTTGTCAACTCTATGTTTTGACTGCAATTGTCTGTCCAGCGTTGGGCTAACATAGTTCAGTCAATATCAGTCTTTTCCTGTGTTGTAAATGACTGATCTGTGTTGTAAAGTCTGTCCAGTGTTAAGTTAACACCGATCGGCCATTCTTAGCATTATCAGTGTTGTTAAAAAGACTGACCTGTGTTGAGAATGTTTGTCCAGTGTTGATCGAGTAAACACTGATCAATCATTCTAAACGCTACCTTTGTTGTAAAAGACTGATCTGTGTAACAATTCTACAAATGAAATTAAATCCTCCAATCTAAAAATGGAAGAATTCGCGTAACATGTCATATCTGTCAAAATCGACATCTTAGAGATTCTTGTCTTCAACAACACCATTGTAAAAATTTCTTAACCTTATTGATCATCCAGAGACAATATGCAAAAACAAATATTGCAAAACTAAGTCGTAAAATGTAGGAGTTCGCGTCAAAGACGCATGTGTCCAAATCGACATCTTGAGGCCTCTCGTTTGCACGTAGATCAGTATCAAAAATTCCGAAAGGTTATTGTGCATCTACAACATTTATTCAACAATTCTAAAAACAAAATTAAAACCTTAAATCCAAAAGTCGCAAGCGAAAACAGATGGGCGGACCGACAGACAGACGAGGTCTACGACAATATTCCCGATCTTTAATTCGAAAATGTGGGGTTTAAATTCCGAACGCTTAATGCGCATCTACAAACTACAGTCATGGGACATAAGTATTTGTGATCTTGAAAATTTCCTTTGTATTTTATATAAAAACGGCCTTTATTTAAAAAAATTCTATAGATCTTATTTATTGTTAGATTTTCATAAAAAAAATAGTACCATAAAAAAAGAGCTTGGCAGTAAGTTTCTTCCGATAATTTTTATGTAATTTTTGGTGATGTAGTTTTCTATTTGTCATGATTTAAATACAAAGTAAAATATCAATTTTTAACTTGTCTTTAAATCATGACAAAATCATAAACACAACCCCAAAAATCATATGAAAATTATAGCAAGAAACTGTTTGTAAAGCTCTTTTTAATTGTATAAATTTTATGAAAATCGGACAAAATTAAGATCAATAGCAATTAAAAACAAAAACATTAGTTTTATGTGAAATGCACTGTAAGATTTAAAAATCGCGAATACTTATGTCCCATGACTGTAGATGTAAAAAGTCTACAACAAAATTAAATCCGTAAATTAAAAAAAATATATAAAAGAAGTTCAGGCCATATGTCACATGTGTCAAAATCAACATTGTTTTCACATAGACCGATAACAAACTCCGAAAGCTTATTGCAAATCAATAACAAATATATAAGAATAGACCATATCCAGGTTCATGGTCTGCACTCCCTAGTTTGGACTTTTAGACTGATCCTGTTATGGACATTTACTGGTTCCCCATTCCCAGTTGTACTGAGCTTTAGGGAAAACAGAAATTTTCTGATGTGAATTTCTTAAAAACTGAATTATTTCTGAGAAAATCAAAGTTGTCCACTTTTTAAGCAACAGCAGGGAAATATTTTGAATCATTTCTGTACGGGTTAGCCCTCCGGAAATAGATTTCTTATGTCAGTGATAGGTAACTGATTTCATGGTTCTTAAGTAAAATTTTTGATAGTATGACAGAACAATCTAAATATCAGATGATTTCTGGGATTCTTTGATCAATAAAAAATACACTAAAAGTTAAATTCATCTTTCTGTGTACATAAAACACTTACTATGAAGTTCTGGAGAATTTTGTTTGTCCACATCCAAGAAAGATAATTCTTAAAAAAGCGACAAATTAAGGAGTGCAGACCATGAACCTGGATATCATCTATTCTTTAACAAAATTTAATACGATAGAGGAGTTCGCAAATAATTTCCATTCTAATATGACAGAAAATGAAATTTTCCATTCTGAAGCGACCTAAGAGAATGCGGATTTCCCGTCACTTTTGCTGTCGATGACGTCACAATGCACAATCTGACGTTTTCAAACAGGTGCAAGTTCAAAATCCAAATTGAATGCAAAACAATATACATTTACGTGTCTGAATGGCATGACTTAGTTAAAATGTCCTTAACCTTTATTTCCTTCATGAGCTTAGACGAACAAAATTAAAATCGTGATTGTTTTTGAGATCCTTTTACTCTTTTCCGATACTATTTGCGCATGTCCGAAGTATAGGTATCACTAGTATACTAGTTAAAGATTAACAAAAGCTCTGTAAGAATAGTGTTTATTCGTTCGTCCGTGGACATAGAGATAGTTCTTGAAATAGGTAAAAATTGTAATGGATCACGAAAGAAAATAACATTACTTTCGCTATATTTATGATTCATTTATTAACATAATTATTAACATCGGTATGATTACTAGTTAATATGAGCAGGCATAACCTAAAAATGCAAATGGAGCTAAATCTACTTTATTGGCGAATGAATAATGAAGCAAACGGTGAGAAGAGAGAGACAGAAAATTCTAAAATAAAAAATGACAAAGACAAAGAAACAAATGTAAAGAATAAACAAGCATGCCATAAAACTTAATATAGTAATATTATAGTTTAAACGAAGTTTGGGAAGACTTATTGTTTTTACTCAATTCTTATTAAGTCGCCCAAACAAAGTTTGGCGACTTCTTGTGTTTGCACCGTTTCTTATTATTATTATTTTTCCGCCTCTAAAGATCATCTTGTCCCACCAAATTCTCAGAGACCACTTGTCCAATCTCAATCAAACTTCACAGGAAGGTAGATCACCACCCAAAGATGTGCACATGGGTGTTGAAATTTTCCAAATGACCACCGTCTTTGGTCACTGTGAACTTTGACCCCAAATCTTATTATTGGATTAACTCGGAAACTGTAAAAGATAGCTGATAAAATGTAATGACAAAAATGTTAGTTAGGTCATGACGGACATTTCTTACATTTAGATCGAAAATCGTTCAGGAGTTATGACCATTGAAAGTTTCGTCACATCTTTTAAGTTGGGTTTTCTCGACAACGATTAGAGATAGAAACCTGAAACCTTTTCCATTAAACTTAGGTCATATGTGTTACATTTAAAAATGCCAGAGTCAAAGGTCATTGGTCTCTTTGAACTTTGACCCTAAACCTTGTTTTTGTAACAACTCTCTTAAACCATAATAGATAGCTGATTAAATGTAACTGCAAAAATGTGTGTCTTGTTAAGATCTTCATTTGTTACATTGGTCCAAAATTATTTGATCATTTCTTGCTATTTAAATGAATGAAAATTACTTCATTATAAATCATTTGTGGTTTGACATTGATAACCTTAACGTCAACTGAAATTAGAATTCTATTAGTGGTGTAGGTGATGACAGGTATATAAATATATTTAAATACTTGGGGAAATATAAACCATCTGTTCTAATTAACTAGTTAAGATTATAAAATATTTTTATCTAAAACAACCAGTATTACGCATGTAGATTTGACAGTTTATTTACTGGTAGTCATACAGCTAAATAATTGATACTGATAAAACTTTATGTAGCCAAAAAAAAAAAAAGCCACCATGTAATATTTAAAAAAAGAAATTATTATATTATATGATGAAACAAGATATGAAGTTTTCATCTTGAATCAAAGCACTACTAGCACTTTTCGATGAAAACATAATGAGTTCAAGACACAAATTCTTACATGATGAATAAAAAAGGAATTATTTCAGAACACATTAATCATTGGTGAAAAATTTACAACAAAACATTTTTATTATTATTATTCCTCAATGGATTTTACAAACTTTGTCCAAACTTTATCTCAGAGATGGGTAGTCATAAGGACACAACTTTCTGACGCAATCCTTGTAAATTTTGCCCAGTGAATCAAAGCACTAATAGCACTGATAGACGAAAAGTTTAAGAAACTAATTCTTACATGAGGAATTAAAAAAATATTTCAGAACAACTTATTACAATCATTGGTGGTACATATACAGCACAGCATTCTTTTCAAAGAGCAATTGAGTATGGAATCTGGTTTGGGCGACTTGTGTTTGCATGCAAACATATCATCACTCGTTAAGTCACCCAAACGAAGTTTGGTGACTTATTGTGTTTACTCTGTTTCTTATTATTTTTCATTATTATTATTCTTCAATGAATTTTATGAACTTTGTCCAAACAATATCTCAGAGATGGGTAGTCCAAACTTAATGAAACATGGCACCAATGTGGACAACCACCCCAAGATGTGCAAGAAGGTCTTTGAATTTCCAAAAATGACCACGGTCATTAGTCACTTTGAACTTTGACCTCAAATCTTGTGATTGGAATATCTCGAAAACTGAAAATGATAACTGATTGTTATGTCAAAAATGTTTATTAGGTCATGACGGACCTTTGTTAGATTTGGACCGAAATTCTATCATGCACCGTTTAAGAGTTATGCCCTTTCAAAGTTTCGTCATCTCTTTCAGCATGTTTTTTCTCGAAAACGGTAAGAGATAGGAACCTGGAACCTTTTCCATTCAACTTAGGTGATATGTGTTACATTTAAAAATGCCAAGGTCAAAGGTCATTGGTCACTTTGAACTTTGACCCTAGACCTTCCTTTTGTAATAATTCATAAACCGTAATAGATAGCTGATAACATGTAATGGCAAAAATGTGTGTCTTGGTAAGATCTACATTTGTTACAAAGGGTCCAAAATTATCGGACCAACCGTTTTCGGTTTATGGACCGAAAACCGATTTTGATGTCCGAATTTTGTGTTTTTTTCTTATAGCTCAGATACCATTGAAGATACTAAAAGACATTCAACGTACAAAATGTTCAGGAAGTCTGGACCTTTAAAATGAGGTCAAGGTCAAAGGTCAAGGTCATAGCCCTAAAGCTTTATTTCACGATAAAGTATCAATAAATGTACATATTAAGCTCTGAATGTTGATTTCATCAATGAATCAATAATGAAACCATTATAACGCAACTTTCTTTCTGATGCAATCCAGTACACATACTTATGAAGTGTTAACCTGTGAATCAAAGTACTATATACACTGATAGACGAAATGATAATGAGTTTATGACAATATTTCTTACATAAGGAATATAAACAAATATTTCAGAACACATTAGTACAATCATTGGTGATAAATATACAACACAGCATTTTTTCAAAAAGCATTTGTGTATGGAATCTGGTTTAGGTGACTCGTGTTTGCATGCAAACATATCATCACTCGTTTTTATTAAGTCGCCCAAACGTAGTTTGGCGACTTATTGTTTTTGCTCCGTTTCTTATTATTATTATTCTTCCTCTTTTTCTTCCGTCAGTGAACTTGTCCACCTGATTTCTCGAAGACCGATGGTCCAATCTTAACCAAACTTCATAGGAAGATGGAACCCCATCCCAAGATGTGCATTTCAGTCTTGGAATTTTCAAAATGGCCGCCGTTGCCATGGAAACCAAAAAAAGGCGGGAAAATTCAAAGTGCTCCAAATTGCATGAAATTTTATAGGAAGGTTGTGCAGGAAGGGTAGAACATATTTTGAGGTTAAAGATTTGCAAGGATACTAATTAATGGGAGGTTTGGGCGACTTTTGTGTCTCGCTTGCGAACACAGTTATTACTTGTTATTTTTGTTCTTCTTCTTCCGCCTCGAAATTTGTCCGACTATTTTCTCGGAAACTAATGGACGGATCTTCACCAAACTTCACATGAACATGGATCCTTATCCCGAAAGATGCAAACAGGTCTTGGAATTTTCAAAACGGCACCGGTTCCCATGGAAATGGCAAAAAAGGCGGAAAAATGAAAGTGCTCAGAATTGGATGAAACTTTACAGGAAGGTTGCTTAGGACATGGGGAAAAGGTTTCCGATGTCCAAGACTTCAATATGGCACCGGTTGTCATGGAAACGACAAAAAAGGCGGGAAAATCAAAGTGCTCAGAATTGGATGGAAATTTACAGGAAGGTTGCTAAGAACATGGGGAAAAGGTTTCCGATGTCCAAGACTTCAAAATTATATCCGTTGCCATGGAAACAGAAAAAAGGCGGGAAAATTGAAAGTGCTCAGAATCGAATGGAACTCTACAGACAGGTTGCCAACGATGTGTGGAAGTGATTTGTAGCCCAGATTTCTGATTTGGGAGTTCGTTTGGGAGACTTTTGTATCAGCATCCTGATACAGTTATAAATTTTTATTATTATTATTTGGTTGGATATTTCCTTATTATAATTTGGAATTTTATTTCGTGTTTTATTCATTTCAAAAAGTAAACTAGTTTCCCAAGACAGTACTTATTACAACCGGTACAAACCACTGTTATATAAGTCGAAATGAGAAAAAAAATCAACTTCGTCTATTTTTCAACAAAATCCTGAAAACTTTGGTATAGACAATTTTATAGTACTATACTCACCTTTTGCTAGATTTATCTGATCAAAGCCGTGAGAGGAGTTCCAGGTGGATAGTTTTATTTAACCTTCAGTCATGCCGCCATAGGGTTAAAACAAAATAAACACTCTCTGTGAAGTTGCCCTATAAACTGTGAATCGTTTGTCCGATATCATCCTAATGGTCTGAAAGATTTTATCAATTATTGCATATTGCGAAAACAAATTTCGTCAATAATTTGTTCCCAGGGCATGAGACTAAAATTCCTAATCCGCCATACATTTCCCCGCATCATACACTTTCATTATGACAGGTTTCAAATTGTACCTTCTTTAGTAGCTGAGCTTTCAGTGAACTTCAAGTACGTACGTAGATACGGACGGACTGTATGACATAATTCCTCGCTCTTGCTAAATTTAGGATATTTACAAAAATGTGAACTCTCATGAAATATTTGTTGCATCAGGTACCAGGTAAAGTTAGCATATCCTGTTTCGTAAACAGATCCCATCAAACGTCATTTAAGAAACAAGTTATTTGCAAATCCATTTAGATGTAAAATGTAGTTTTGAATATGCATTTTCATTGTAAGGCTTGTATGTCAAATTCTTTTAGTAATATCGAGGTGACGGCCATAGAATTTAGGAATGTACTACACTAACAAAGGCTGTACATATCCCTGACTTTGTAATTGTAGTCACTGTATTCACAGTAGACATAGTTGTCCTTCGGCGATGCTTTTTGCTGATTATGACCTTATATGATACTATTCAATGTATTTGTATATAGCCCATAGGCTAAAATGCGTTACAGAATAACGGAGCAATTTCACTGCTTGGGCTTTCTGAAAAATTGTCATGGTTTTTACATCTTGGTCCTGGTTTTTCCAAATATTTCCAAAAATTTAAATTCAGAATTCCCATATCAAAATTAAATTTGATTAATCAATAGCTCTTCCGCCCTATAGGATCACTGTACCCGATAAAATGATTTTTGGTCAACTGGCGCATTGTTGGGATATGTAGGAATAAACTGCATCTTCACTTCGAAATTCAGTACCTTTTTAAGCACCAATTGGAGTTGATTTTTCGAGAAATGATTGCATGATTGCATCTAGATATATTTTCCGTTTTTAAATTTTCAATAGTGATAGAATTGCGTGATGTAAAAGGGGATATTCTAAAAGGCTGTCAATTTTTTGATTGGTTTGCCTACTTCTGGGCCTTATTTGAACACTTTAACCGCACATTCATGATTTTAAATGTACTCCAGTAGTGAAACAGTGTATTCTTTCTCTTTTGTGAAAAGGACGTTTGAAAATAACCCAAATTGCGACCAACAGAACGATTTTTTCCACTGTACGCTAAGAAATTTTGTAGGTCACTTCTGTCGCATTGTTGGGAGTGAAACAGTACGCATGGTTGTTGTGCAGTGATATTTTACTGTACGCATTTTTACTATTGATATATTTATTTTAACTTATTAAAAGTGATAGATTTATTCAAATATGTCGCACTTTTACTACCTATTAATCTACTAAAAATGATTATTTACATGAACATATTTACAGCATATTGAAATTCATATTAATTGTAACAATGCAAACAAGATATAGAATTCACTTGACCCATGGCGGGAATGAGTGTTCATCTCTGTATCCCTGTAATTTTCATTAAGGCGAATGTCCATCAAGTAGTTACATGCACATGTATACTATATACATGCACGTAATGCTAGGTTTACACCGCCGATCAACTGGACAATGCTGTTTTATCCCGATCAACGTCATAAATTCATTGATCGAGTAGCTCACGATGTCCACTTGACCTTTACCCGATTTAACACGACTGACACTCGACCATTCTCGATATCTTTACGATTCACGTGCGATTTACACTCGACTCTCATTCGACCAACCAGACTTTGTCAGATTGAGCCAGGTCATAGCCCGACTTGTGTTTGATTAACTAGACCTGGTCGGGAGAAGATCGTGAAATGGTCGAGTGTAGTCGAGTTTTGTCCTGTTAGTACGTTTGTATATATGGGGGAAAACATGAAAATTCGGGGAACAGTTTTATATGGTGGTAGAGAAGCAAAATTTGTGGCCAATGTAGCTGGTGCTTCAAGTAATAAATGATAACTGTGATAAATAAAGAGTAGCAGAAGAAGCGGATCTGCCACAGAGGGCGCGTAATTTTGGTTAGACAATAGCAAATGCTTCAAAGTCATCATTATAGAGGAATGAATGTTCGCTTTCACATACTAGCAGGTCATCCTCCTTATCATGACTCAGAATGCGACTGTGCAGTTTTCTTGTCATTACATGTAGGACTAATCTGATATTTAAAACAGAAGACATATCATCACATGATATGGGTGGTAAATATGATTAGAAGCGGACATGACGGTTTTTTCACATTAAACCAATCGAGGTTGAATATATTTGAATGCAAAGTTCATGGATAACGGACACAAACCAATGGCAAAAGCTCAACCTGGCTATATCTGGATTGTAGAAAAGAATATGAGATTGTGCATGCTACTAGCAAAATTAAAGGATGACGTGCAGGGGGCTTAAATTTAATCGAATAGCTATTGAAACTGAATCCAAGATGTACCAAACACATTCCAAAAACGTTGTTTCTTCCGAGCAGGTTGGTACTATTATCACAAGATTTGATTAAAGCTAAATGACATAAGAAAAATGCGATTTTGAACATTTGTAACATGTACTAGAAGATAAAAAAATTTATATTTGCAACGGACAAATGATGTACCTAACGGGCAGCCGCTCGCCATTTTCACTTTCTAAAAACAGGATTTTTCTACAGAAAGCAGGTTTAAAGCTATACACGGAAACTACCGTAAACCTATATAACCACCAAGTGGGAATGAAGTTTTAAATTGGATCTTAAGGGAAAACTCATTCAAACGTTACCTCTGAAACCCCTAAGCAAATCAGACCAAACTTGTTACGATTGCCAAACGATGTCCCTTTTTAAAAAAGTGTCTACCACATCGTCAGCTAATACAACATCACCGCCAAAGGGGGGCCAAAAATAGACATAATACCAAAAGGATGTTCACTGTACCAATTGCAGCAAAAATTGGTCAAAATAGTCCATGGATGTTCTAATTTCAAAATAGTATCTATCTTGTCTGTATGCAATGAAACGGGAAACATAATTTAATATTCGACCTTACTAAGCAATTCAAAGATCTTCTACTCTGAAACTACTTTGCCATTTGGCCAAAATTGAAGGTAATAGTCCTTGACTGGTCCCCACTTGAGATAGTACCCGGCAGATTCTCATCATATCAAAGATGATCAACAACCAAACTTGATAATAATAGTCTGTTGAAAGCCTCATTTTGGTATATTGTGAAAAGATTACATGCTGTCGTGTTAAATCGAGTAAAGGTCTTGAGAGGTCGAGTAAAACTCGGATACAGGTCGGGAAAAAATCGGGTTATGGTCGGGAAGATCTTGTATAGGAAAAAAGAAAGAATCGTGTTAGTCGAGTAATGATCGAGTACTAATCGAGTTGGTCTGGAAGCGACTCGGCATAAATCGAGAAGCGAGTGAGTTAAAGTCAAGTAGAGATCTCCAAGATCGTCTAAAATTTTGAAACTCGATCAAAACCGATCCCTTTCGACCTCTTCACTACTACCTCGATCAGACCCCGATTGATTCCCGACCTGTTCTCGACATATAACGCACACGACCTCTTCGCCATATTTTTTGCCATGTCAAAAATATTCGGGAACACAGCTCGAGTTCAGCAGAGTTAGTAAGATCGCCCCGATTTGGTTAGAAGCCGAACACGAGCATTCAAGATCAGTGTCCCGATCGATGAATATTCATGAATATTCATAGATCGGGTTCGGTCGAGTTGCTTTGATCGGCAGTGTAAACCTTCCATAAAAAGTTTGCATATTTACTTATTGACGGATGCAGATACCATATATGTTGTGCCCTCGTGATTTTTCTGGTGGTTGCTATTGCATTCGTGTCATTTCCTCTGCGTTCTAATTCACAAAATGAATTTTTTTTTGCTTGAACATCATTTAGTTTATGTCTGTCATACTATAACGAATAGTGCCAACGTATGCCGACGTGTTAAATATTTTCGCACATTCTTATGTGCGTTACATAATTCTAAACACGTTACAAACACGATTGAAACACGCACACTTGCGTTTTTAAATGTTGGTTGCGTCGGAAAATTTTGAAAATGCTCAAAATTTCATTAATTTCGCCAACCTGTTATTGATAAGTTTTGTACACGCTGGACCAACGCCAGCTGAAGAGGTTCGTTAGATATACACATGTTGTGTGTGATATGTAGATATTTCTCAACGCTGTTTTATTGCGGGGTAGGCATTTTTAAGTAGGCGGTAAACGGGATCGTGGCAAAAAAAAGTGCAAGTGAAAACGGGAGAAGATGTCGATTGTGAAGCAGGAACTACTGAAAAGGGAGTCTGTGAAACCGGAAAAGTTGACCTCTTAATAAGAGTCTTTGTAAAATATTTTACCGCTTGGGAAACGCGAAAATTGCGGAAAAATTGATGACATTTCGGGAAAGGTACCATCTTCTAAAACACTGTTTTAAATTGACAGAAAAGGCTATTTACAGTCATGGCTGACTGTTGATAAGTAAGAAATCATACAAGTGTGGCATATATTAATTTTAGTTTTAATATATACTTATGTGTACCAGAGACCACCTTACGTGATTTTGGCAAGCATTTGAGGAAATTCTGAATATTACCCAACATTATCGGAACAAACTTCACGCCCAATATAGCCCTTCTGCTTAAAAACATTTTCACCTGCCAGATTTCATTTGATAACATAAAAAAAGTGAGGACCTGAAAATCTTTACCCATTTTTGCATTGTCAAAAGCGGCAATCTTGTTTTTCCAACTAGGACCGAAATTGAATGAAAGGAACGGGGAAGGGGTAATTGTAATGTGTAATTGTAATTAATTGTAATTAATTACAAATTTTGATGTAATTGGAAATAATGTGTAATTGGCAAAATTTTGAATTACATGTAATTGTAATTTAATTACTTACCAAAAAAGGGTTGTAATTTCAGTTACTTTTCCAATTACATTCAATTACATATACATGCTAAAAGAGTGTGAATGGAAGATGTCTACCTCCTAATTCAAGAAAGTTTAGATAATTTCACACAAATTATTATAATGACTTGGCATTTTTAATATCAGGAATAGGCACTTTTTCTCTCTTGTTTTTCAAATGTGGACACTGTGCAAATTGCTGTTTCCTCTGATGCATTTTTTTCATTTTTTTATATATTCTAATAGAGTAACTCTTGATTTTATATTAAAGTTTGAAATCTTAACTAGATTTAAAATTATTGTTGTATAAACAGTTAAAAATATGTTTATTGAATTTTATTATAAATGCCAATAGCAATATGGCTTCTAATCAGTTGTTTGTCATATTTACTTTTCTTTCAGTGATTAACAAGACTTGATTAGTGTCTAATTGACAAGATTAGTGCCTTTAGGCATTATAATCAACCTTTTAAATACATGTACAAAGTCTAAAATTTTAATGATTTTAACATTATTTTATTAAACTATTTATTACCTGGCATCAATGTACCAATGAAACAATATTATTTTGTTAAAATGTTATTATACTCAAAATAAAAAAAAATCTTTGACATGAAAATTATATTTAATTTCAATTTATTTTATTTTTGTTAACATGTCATTTTGATATACAGATAAATATTAAATACAAGTTAGAAACAAACTTTAATTGTTAAAACAACACAGTTTTGCCTATAATTAAAAGTGGGCAAACCAGGATGACACCTTTCTATTTAAATGAATGTTCTGTTGATGTGATTAAACTGTCTGCTGGGCATTCATAAATATTTTACTCGCACATTCAAGTAATAGTTATACATGAAGGTTAGATACATGCCAGCTGCCTGCAAATTGAGGGAATTCAAAATAACTCCAAACATTACTGAGTTAACTTGCCAGTCAGTTAATAACCACTCACAGTAGAGAGAATCGATAAACTTTTGAGTCTGAATATGTTTAGGCTAGAGGACAATACATTTGAACATTTGATGTAGATAAAAGTTATCAGTAATCACATTGGTCAACTTTTTAGGTAGTAAATAAATTTTGCAATACATGTAATAGGTATGAAATGCTTCCCTTCATGGCTCTTAGAGTCCTTTTCATTTGATAGCATGAAAAATAACTTTTGAAAATAAATAATAAAAACGAAATGTTGGCTTTAAATGTAATTTTTAATTTAATCAATTACATTTGCAAAGTAATTGTAATTTAATTAATTACATTCCAAAATCCTTGTAATTGTAATTGTAATTTAATTGAGCATTTTGGGAAAGTAATTGTAATTTAATTAATTACTTTTCAATGTAATTGACCCCATCCCTGGATAGGAATAGGTCATGTTTTTCATAAATTTAGGAGCGACATAAGGGGCCAACTATTTGTTTTATCGGGGGGGGAGGGGTATACAAATAAAAAAAAATGATGTGACACGGCAGAAATTAATAATCTGCCAGAGAATAACATGTAAATAAATAATTTTTCTAAATCATCTTTCAACGCAATATTCCCGACCGATATCCTCTAAAACATAGTCCATTTTAAATCAAATTTATACGTTCAAAACAATTATGCAAAATGACTATTTTTATATGCATTTTTTTTTTGTATTTTGAAACCACTCGAGCCGATGTCACTGCTGCTGGACAAGAGGTCCCAGAAGAATATTTCAAGTCCAGTAGTCAGACTTGTCTGTAATGAAAATTTTAATTCGCGTTTTATGAAAATTTAATTGTTTTTATCTTAAAACTACAAAGGTTTCATTCCATGTATTGCACTCGGTGGATGTCCTTAATTGGTACTGGATTTGATCTTCTATTTCAATATTTTCGTTAATGAATACTTCTTTCTGACTATTTTTGGATTATGGCTCTTCACATTATTTGATTCTAATGCTATTGATGAAAAGTTACTCCTTGAAACACGTGTGCAACATAGTAAAATTTACTGTTTAGGTCTATTATGCAATTGGGGGGGGGGATACTTTTGTATTTTTAAATTACATTACATTACATTGACTGACGACGGAATCTGGCATCTCCGAATTTCTCTTTCACTGTCAGTGACTTGAGAAAAACTGAAGTATTAATGTTAAATATTTGCATTTATATAACTTAAAGCCCCATTAACATGCGCAAAATTTACACAAGTAATTAAATTTACACGTGTGTTAAACAACACCAGTATGTAAAAGTATTTTTGCTATGCATTTACATGCATTTAATCTGAGGTGTGCATTTTAATTTGAAAAGTTCATCACAAGAAGTGAAAAGGGCCGAAAAACACGTAAAAAATTATAAGTTTTATTAGATCTTGAAAGTTTGTAGAATGATAGAAAAACATGAAGTTGGGTTGTATCTTCTTTTATTTTTTCAATCAGAGTCAAACGTCACCTATAATAAGCTAAAAGCGAAAAATCAGACAAAACTATCAGAGACGTATTAATTTTACAGGATTAATAGTTCAGTGTATGTGCATCAATTTCATGATTCCAATCTAGTTGCAAGATCCTTTTCTTCCGTTTCCTAGACAGAAACAGTATTCTGCACAGTGTGCATTTTTCTTGTTTGCATTTACATGCTCAAATTGCATACTGTGTAAATTTACACATGTGCAAATATACATTTACACTTGCCCCTGATCTGATGCAAATTTACACCCTATGTTAAGTTTACATACGTATGCAGTTGCGTTTACATGCAGTAATTGCATACCAGTGCAAATTTGCATACCTATGTAAAAATACACATGTGTGTAAAACTGTGCATGTAAATGGGGCTTAAGAATATTTTCACCAATTTCAATAATGTAACCTTTTCATCAAGATTAAAATGACTATATTTTGACTCTGTAGATCCTCTAATAAGAAAAAAGGAGAAAAAAATCGACCTTTTTTCAATTATGAAGCAGAAAACAACCATTCCCGTAATACTTTTATACCAACTATGCGTATAGCTTCACTACATCCATGCGAACAGTAAAAATGAGTGTTGCACTAAAAGTATGACCTACAGTAAAACGCTGCGTACAGCTACAAAAATCGATTGCAGTGCTACACCCTAAAACTTATATTCAAGTCCTGTTAATGGCAACTTGGAATCATCATATGCTATCTTTGGACAGAGTCTTCTAGGGGAAAACACTGTAAAACGTTTGAAATTACCACAAGAAAGAGTTAATTTATAAAGAAATTAGGTCGTGACTGACAATATCTGCATTTATATCCATTTGAACTTATCATTCCTGCACGAGAAAGCGTAATGATATTGAAGTAATTTTGGGGAAAAAATTAGAAAAAAAATTCTGATAACTATGTATTTTCAACAGTTGAAGTAGAAGTTCATTCATGCATATCTTGTTTATTGCACACCAACGATGCGCCATGCACCTGACCAGCAATCATTTTATCGGGTACAGTGATCCTATAGGGTTATCTTATCAGTAGCATATATTCAAATATTCAAATAAAATGGAATACTATGATTAAAAAAATGATAGAAAAGTGAAGTAATATTTTCCAGTCAACTGAATCTAGTAGCGAGGACACATAACGTGTGCACGAACTAATCGAGTTTGATTTTAAGTATGATATAAGCGGCTATTTCCCCTATCAAATAGAATGTACGTTAAGTAAGAACCAAACCGTCAGTCTAAAACACATCAACGCAATCTAAAAGTCGTATATGTTTGCATAGTACGGTGGCACATTTAGGACACACCTTTTTTTATTATATAATATGCCGAGCGCTCGACTAATTATCTTTAGCGCTCGACTTATTATGTCGAGCGCTCGACTTATTATCTCGAGCTCTCGACTTATTATGTCGAGCGCTTGACTTACGACCTCGAGCTCTCGACTTATCATTTCGAGTGCTCGACTTATTATGTCGGGCGCTCGACATATTTTTTTTTCAAGTTCCGGATTCTTTGTAGATTGAAATGATATTCAATGCATTTGTAACCTCGTATACATGACCTGGGATCAGGGGCTTCCTGCGTGTACAGAGCTGCTCAGGAGGCATCCCCCGTGGTTGAAAGGGGAATACCTTGTCGCTGGCGACGGGGTAGAAAGGACCACGTTCTGTGCAGAATAAAGATTCTTTCTATATATTTCGATACCGAAGAGTAGGCCCATTTTCCAGTGGCAGTCAAAAATCGTTGCCCGGTTGTCCCTCCCACCTTGATTCTTTCTGTTTTCTTTCAGATTAATGTTTGAATTGATTATAACTTGTTCTCGTCCTGATATAGTTAAAATATTGCCGAGTGGACAGAAAGAACCAAGGCGGGAGGGACAACCGGGCAACGAAATTGGAGAAGGGAAGGGTTGGAAATTTAGGCTCTTATACGTTCCCAAACGGGCCTGCTCTTCAGAATCGAAATATATAGAAGGGATCTTTATTCTGCACAGAGCGTGGCCTTTTTTTTTTGCCTACAGCTGTATTATGACCCTGGCTAACCCGTCGCAAGCGGAAGTGTTTTCCCTATGCACAACCTAAGGACGCCCAACGACTAGCTCTGTAGACGGGGGAAGCCCCAGATCACCTAGCTCAAAAGCCGGGTCATGTATACGAAGTGAAAAATATATTAAATATCATTTTAACCTACAAATAATCTGGAATTGGAAATAAAATATGTCGAGAGCTCGACATAATAAGTCGAGCTCCGGAGATAATAAGTCAAGCGCTCGACATAATATTATAAAAAGATACAATTTTGTGTATCCTAAATGTACCACCGTAGCATAGCGATTGAAACTATATGTATTTGATTCTATGTGTCTTTTAATTGAAAAAATCCATCTTTTCCCAATTATGAAGAATAAAACAGCCGTTTTTGTAATACGTTGAGTCCAACTATGCGTATAGTTTCACTACAGAAATGCGTACAGTAAAAAAGTGTTGTACTCCAACAATCCGAAAAAAGTGACCTAAAGTAAAACGCTGCGTACAGCTACAAAAATCTATCGCAATGCTACACCCTACATCGTACATTTAATTTCTTTTCATGACAGCTTGGGATCATCATATGTCATCTTTTGATCCATTATTTTGTGAAAAAAACACAGAAGAATTTTTTAAATTACCACGAGAAGTGGTAAATTTAAAAAGAAATTCGCCCGTGACTGACAATATCTTAATTTATATCCATTTGCTCTCATCATTCCTGCACGAGAAAGCGTAAGTTTAAAGAACACATGATATTGAAGTAATTTCAGAAAAAATATACGGAAAAATTCTGATAAGTATGTTTTTTTCTGCAGTTAAAGATGAAGTTCATCCATGCATATCTTGTTTATTGCACACCAACAATGCGCCAGTTGACCAACAATCATTTTATCGGGTACAGTGATCCTATAGGGTGTCTTTGTTAGGAGATGTGTTAAAAAAAGAATTATGAACAATTGTTGCAGCACAGATGATCAACAGTATAAAAGACATGTATTTTCAAATAAAATGTATTTTTATGTATCACTGAATCCCAGCTTTAGTTAAAATACTCCCCCTTTGCGGAAGTTGTATAGTGTTCATGATGTTGGTCCTTCCGTTCGTCCGTCATCCCTTCCGTCCTTCCTTCTGTCAATCTGTCTTTCAGTACCCACGGAAGCTGGTATCCACTACTTCTGAACCACTGATTTCAATTTCGCGAAAGTTATGCAGTAGCTTAATTACATATTTTTGATGTGCACTATGTATTTTGTTTTCGAACCTAAACATTGACAGGAGCTTAATTACATATTGTAGATTTGCACTTTGTATTTATTTTTCAATAATTCTTTTCCCCAGCTTGGGTGGGATATCCAAGACCGACTAGACCACATTAACTCTATTTTAAATGTGTCATTCATTCATTCAAAATATATTGCAAATAAACTTTAATAAGAAAAACTGTATATATCATTTGTAAAATAAAAAGGGTATTGGATATCTTTGTTTATTACTAAAGATAGAGACATGGTGGTCGCGTTTCTCTCCTTGAGCAAAAATGAAAAGCCGAAAAGGCGAGAGTGAAAACACGAAGTGAAAGTCATTTACCGTTTTCGTTCTTTCGCTTTCACATCTTTTCTCCTAGATTTCGTGTTTTCGAGTTTTCGCATTGTGGAAATTGAAAAGAGAAAAAATTTTAAATGGGAACATCATAAAAGACACCTGATGTTGACTTATTTCCGACTGTTAAAATTTGGTATACTTTTTTATACAAAGTCTTAATTTGGTTCAAACGCAGATTTAAATATTAAATTTCTCTACATAGAATCCGACCAATTGCCCCATAAAACTAAGACAATCGCCCAATAAAACTAACACGGCCGCCCCATAAAACTAGGACAGACAATCGCCACATAAAACAGGACAATTCCCAATAAAACACGAGGTCGTCTCGCATCAGGACATAAAAAATTCCGATTCGTAAACTAGAATAACTACAAAACTGCTTAAAAGGTAACTGGTGCGATTTATATTAATTTGCTAATGTTTTTTGTGTTAATAAAAGAAGGCTAAAATAACTTTTTGTCATAAATTACAACAAAACAACGGAAGACGATGTTTGTGGAATTAGCCTCGTAGTTCGATTTGACAACGCTTTCTTGAAACAATAATGCAATAATTTAATGATTATGATAAGTAGAAATTATACTCTACCTAGCTGTTCTTCTCCGAGTACCACATTTTTAATCATAGAAATGCAATCTGTTTGTTTTTGTCATTACAAATATTCTCCTCATAAAACTAAAACATGCCACAAAAACAGGACATTTTCTCAACAAAAAAAGCAAAAAAAAAAAACAACAACAAACAAAACTAAACAAAACAAAACAAAACAAAAAACAAAAAAACAAAACAAAAAAACAAAAACAAAAACAAAAACAAAAACAAAAAACAACACAAAAAAAAACCAAAACAAAAGAAACAATACAAAAACTCAACATCGAAGGACAATTATCTCTACTGTGATGTTTGTTCTTCTTTGCTGTATAAACTGCATAAGCGTTAGTAATTCTAAAATGTACAATACATATGCTGTTAACGTGTTAATTACTTCAGAGGAAGAGAAGTTCGAAATCTGGAATTCAGTCAAATAGCAACCAAACATCCATCTTTGTCAATATATAAAAAGGCCAAAGCATGAAGCAGAAGTAGTTTTCTTCTTAAGGATGTATTCTGGTGAGATTTCAGTCTCGTTGAAATCTCGATTGGAAATAACTTTAATTTTTTTTCAAATTTTATGTACAATAGCAATGAATTAACAAAAATTGATAAAAATCTTAAAGTTGTGTCAAAGAATTATTCGTTTCTATCAAGTGGTTTCAGAGTAATCTCGAATTGAAGATTAATGCCCAAATTGGCTGTTGGATTCAGGTCAAATTTTCACAAGATAGGGTTTGGGTTAGAAAAAGCCATTTTATGAAAAAAATATGCTCTTAAGATTTTTTTTTGCTATCTTAAAAATAGTGTTATATATTTTTGCAATAAAAAATCACAAAACAAATGAAGTTTAAACCAATAGCTGTTTAAAAAATTTAGAAAATCTACATTTTTAGGGAAATATGGAAATGCTGAAATTGCCCCTAAAAAGCATGAAAATGGGACAAAACTTTCTTAAATCAACACCAACATATGATTTTTGGAGGTTGAATTTGTTCATTCCTTCTATTTACAGCTTTTCAGAAAGTATGAGAAAAAGTTTAATACTCTAAGCTAGATTTTTTCAATGAAAATAGTAAAAAAATGGACAAAAAAGCCTAAAAATGCGCAAAAGTGCTAGAATTGGTCACCTTCAAACATCTCTAGCAAACTAATTGGCACAGCAACCTATGAATTTTTCTTTATATATTGAATTTATAGGCTGAGAACATTGCAAAAATCGAGGTTTGAAAAAAAGTTAAATACTTTAAAATTTTGGCTCCTCAGCAGGGTACATCCTTAAATGTAATCGTATTGGGTAAACCGATGTAAATAGTCGTTAAATCTTAGACTATACATATGTATTATGAGTATGCATAACGGAAGATGACTTATTACTGTTTCTTTTTTCTTTGTTTGCCCGCGTGAAGACTTTGTTTCATACGATTAACGGGGAAGGTCAACTAAAAGCAATGTTTCTTGTTCGAGTCCCTATGGACCGTTGAAAAACGCGGCCGTCAAATTCGTCAAAAATGTCGATAAAAAATCATGTCATTCTCGATGAACTTCTTATTTGACTCAGTCCGATTACTGAAAAGGAAAATTTGCGTTCTCCATTTTTGGGCGAAACATTGATGAATCAGGTCAGAAATTACGGGAGTTGTATAGGAGTTAAAAAAAATCAAGAATGTTTTGGCAATAGGTCCAACTGTATTGAAATAACAGTTCAAAGAGATCTTTGAAATTTTAAGGAATTCACATAAGATTCATGATTTTTTCATTGTAGCTTTTTAGCTCACCTTGCTATGCCAGGGTGAGCTTTTGCCATCACTTGGCGTCCGTCGTCCATCCGTCCGTCGTAAACTTTTTTTCAAAAATCTCCTCTGAAACCACTGGGCCAATTTAATCCAAACTTGGCCTGGGTCATCACCAGGGTATGTAGTTTAAAAAATGTGTTCGGTTAGTCCGAGGACCAAACAACATGGCCGCTGTTACTAAAAATAGAACATAGGTGTAAATTGCTGTTTTTGGCAAATAACTCAAAAACTGTTGCAGATATCAAAAATCTGACATAGGGATAAAATTGTTCAGAATGACGAGATCTATCTGACCTGCAATTTTGAAGAAAATCGGAAAACCCGTCTCAGAGTTACAGCCCTTTTTCCGTAAAATTTTCAAAATTTATGCATTTTTTATTCTTTATTTCAAAAACTGTAACAGATAGAGGTAAAGTATAAATTGCAAAAATGTTCAGCATATCAAGATCTACATATTCTGAAATTTTGAAGAAAATCAAACAGCCTGTGTTGTAGTTATTGACTCTTCCCCCCCCCCCCCCCCCCNCCCCCCCCAAAAAAAAAGAAAAGGTTCAAAGTCATATGGTTATGGGTTATTTCCCTTTAAATTCTGTGTTCAAATCTTCTTTGGTTTACTTTTTTCTTTTAAGTTTTAGAGAAATTCCCTGCTATCACTTTATTAAAAATAAGTATTTGTTACATAATCGAGATGCAAAAAATGTTATGTACAAATTTTTACATTTTTTGCAAAAATACTTTCATAATTTATACTTATTTTACAAATTAATAATAATTGTATATAAATGTAGATTGTGTCAAGTGGTAAGTTTTGTTTGCCACCAAGCAAACATCTCTCCTAGACTTCTTCTTTATTCTGAAGAAGTACTAGCATCACAATGGCGGAACATCATCATACAGCGGTTACATAATGGGTAACATGTGATCCCCCTACACTAGTGTGTATATATGTTAACTGTTGATTGTATTGATTTTCTTTGTTTACATGTCCCTGTATATATGTTGTGTAGTGTGAACTGTATTCATCATGTCTATTGATGGTGGCATCTATAGTAGTGTGTTCTCTGAAGACTTTGAGAATGTCCGTACATATAGAACAATCAATAGAGATTTAACGATTTTATTTACGCCTCAATACAATGAGGATGATAATATAGTTAAAATTGTACTGCTACTTACCTACTTTCAAACACAATTAGATGTGCAAAAATTTATAAAATGCTGTCAGAAGGTAGATGATCAATTCCTAGTCATTTGTAAGGATATAGACTCCCGAGATGCCATATTGATGGATTTCAAAATATTTAAAATAGGCAATGTCGACATCGTGTTTATAAAAGCTCCCCCATTAAGATTTGAAACCAAAATGATGTCATCATTTACGGGTTGCCATATGAAATACAACCCATGTATGTTACACAAAAACTATCTAGATTTGGAACAATAGCTGGAATGATTTCGCCCAGCTTTCGAGAATTCCTACATGTTCAGTCGGGGGTGAGGGTAGTCAAAATGAGAAATTTAAAAACACATATACCCGTAAGCTGTATATTAGGGGACAACTTGTGAATGTGAAATATGAGGGCCAACCGGTTGGAAAAAAATGTTACAAATGTAATGGGTATGGTCACATAGCAGCTAATTGCCAATCTGAAGAGGGTGGCGAAACTAATAGCACCATAAAATGCTATCGCTGCGGTGAGTTCGGTCATACATCTCACAATTGCCCGCAACTCTTTAGACCAGCGTGGACTGCCGCGAGTACAAATGAGGGTACGGGTAGCTCCAAGGGCACATTAGACCGTACAATAACTGAAAATAATGATGTGGCTTTTAGTAAGCCTGATGGAGTCGAAATTGGAGCAACTCTCGAAGCGGCAATGGTAGAAGATGAGCCTACATTACTGAAAACATTACTAGACGAAAATGTATCGGTCACTCAAGATACCGCTGATACCGCTGAGCACTTAGGAATTAGCTCAAACGCAGACGTAGACGATCAGGGGATCGGTATCCCTGGTAACAGTGAAGAAACAAGAGAAGAATGCTCTGAAGAAAACCTTGAAGAAACGATACAAAACCAAGGTAACATACAAACTGATATAATAGATCCTGAAAAATTGATTGAAATAGAACCAAATTTAAAAGGTAGTACTGATGAGGTCGAGGTCAAGGAAGGTGAAATAGTAGACTCGGATAAAACACATAAATTTGTCGATGGTGCCTTAGTGGCACAAACCGATGATTTTTCAATTCTGATTTTGGGTACGAGGATGAGAAAAATGATGACAAAAAAGAAAAAAGTAAAAAGTAGCAAAAAATGGAAATTTAATAAGACGGACTTTATTAGAAAAAATAAAGACGACATTGACAGACACAAAAGAAAAGATAGATCTAGCACTGGAAGTAAATTAGAGTATCAGCCTGAAAAAATGCAAAAAAGCATGGTCATCCCTCCCCTCACTAACTCCTGCACTGCAAAATGTATTTGTTAGCTCTTATTTTTATTATGAAATTATTATCATTAAATATTAGACAAGGTTTTGTGAACAAAATTGAAGCAATTATGGATAAATATGGTTCACATGAAATAATATGTTTACAGGAAACAGATACGAATTTTGTACAACAAGATTTTTTGGATAGATTTCCAGATTCTCATTTATACAGCTCTGTCTCAGATAGACATATAGGAGTTATTACTATTGTAAATAAAAATTTTAAAAAATGTTACAGTCCTTAATACACCTTCAAATTTAAAAGGTAGAATGATACACATAAAAGGTATATGTGAAAAAACTGTTTTTCATATTATAAATATATATGGTGTTACAAGTAAATATAGAGAAGAGCAAAGAATTTTTTTAGAAATCTACATAGTTACATAGTTAATGTAAATAAAATGGACAAAGAGAAATTTTGTCTAATTGGCGATTTTAATATGGTTGAAAATGTAACTGACACAAAATCGGGAACAATGCCTTATCTTACCGAAATTCGAAATAAATCATTGGAAATTTTAAAGTGTACTGAATATTGAGGATTCATATAGAAAAATGTATCCAAACAAAAAGGTATTGTCTTTTATTAGTCAGAAAGGGGGGTCCCGGATTGATAGATTGTACATGGATAAAGATATATTAATAAAAAGCTATATCAGTGTAAGTATGAAATAGTAAATTTTTCAGACCATAAGGCATTATCTACTGTATATCATATTAACAGAGAAGTATGGGGAAGGGGCTATTGGAAATTGAACACTAGTTTACTGGAAAATGAAAGGTATTTGGATTTTATTAAGAACTATATTTTCTACTGGAAAACACAAAAGCGTGAGTATGATATTTTGAACAGGTGGGAATTATTTAAAAAACAAATACAAAAAATGACTGTTAATTTTTCTAAAACATTAAAACAAGAAAGGGAAGGTAAGTTGGACACTTTATATAATACTTTGAATAATGAAGAATTAAAGGAAAATTTTGATACAGAAAAAATAAAACAGGTAAAAACTGAAATAGAAGAAATTGAAAAAGTAAGTAAAAGGGGGATTTGTATTAGATCAAAATTGGATTATTATGAAGAAGATATGGATAATATTGAATTCTTTAAAGCTGTAGAAGAAAAAAGAGGTGAGAAAAAGGAAATTAATGTATTAATAAACAAAGATGGGGAAGAAGTAAAAGGTAAGGAGAAAATAACAAAAGTAGTACATAATTTCTATACAGATTTATATACAAGTCAGAATATTAGTGACATAGACATTGAGACATACTTGACTGACGTAGGCATAAAGAGACTGACAGACGAACAGAAGGATGAGATGGATATTTTTATGGAAAAAGAGGAAATTTTTAAAATAATTAAAGACTCCTTAAATAATAAGACACCAGGTATAGACGGGTTGGAAAAGGAATTCTATTAAACGTTTTGGGAACATTTGGGGGAGGATTTAACAGAGGTATTAAACAATATTTATTTGCATGGTGAGTTAACGGAAAGTGTGAAAACTGGAATTATATCAATCAATTACAAAGAGAAAGGTGATAGAAGAGATCTAGATTTTGTTTTGGGTCGTTTTAACCTGGATATGGGATGTTGTCTCCTTGACATTTACCCCATTTCTTTTCTTTTTCATAAAACAATGGCGTCCAATAAGTTTGTTATGTTTTGACTACAAAATAATTACAAAGTTCCTTACAAAAAATTTAGCAAAGGTAATAAATAGTTTAGTAGATAACACACAGACTGGGGCAGGGCTGGGTAAGTCCATATTTGACAACTTATTTTCTATTAATGATACAATAGACTATATGGAGAAAAAAAATAGAGATGGATCTTTGATAACTTTTGATCAGGAAAAAGCCTTCGACAGAATTGAGCATAATTATCTTTTCAAAGTAATGGAAAAAATGAATCTTCCAGACTTCTATATTCAGTGGGTAGGTATAATTTATAAAAATATTTATAGCAAGGTACAAGTTAATGGTTGTTTTACTGATAAAATTATCATTAATAGATCTGTAAGGCAAGGCTGTCCTTTATCCATATCTCTCTACGCTCTAGCTGTAGAACCTCTTGCTTCAGTTATAAGATATCATAATTTTCTACATGGAATACATATCCCTAACTTAGAACAACCGGTTTTAATCCTTCTGCATGCAAACGACTGTACTGTTCTTACAACTGATATTAGAAATTTAATGCTTTTATAAATATTTTTGAAGATTTTGGGGAAATTTCAGGTGCTAAAATAAATAAAAATAAAACAGAAATACTCAAGTTTGGTTCTACTGATGTTATAGTATCACAAAATATAGAAAATTTGGTAAAAACACATGTGAAAGCCTTAGGTATATTTTTGGGAAAGATAAAATAAAAAATAAAACTGGGAACACGGAGTAAGCTGTAACCCGTGTAATTTGTTAATCAGCAAGAAATGTGCAATAAAGATATATGTTTGTTTAAAAAAAACAAAAAACTGGGAACCTGTACTAAAAACTATACAAAACACAGTGTGTAAATGGTTGGACAGAAAACTTACTTTTAAACATAAAATATTAGTTATAGATACATACATCCTGAGTAAACTTCAATTTGTAGCAAGAGCTATCCCGCCTAGTACTGAATATCTGGTAAAAATAAAGAAGGCAATTTATCAATTTTTTTGGGAGGCTAATATGGATTTATTAAGTAGAAAGAGCATGGCTTAGCCACATCAAAAAGGGGGAGTTGAATTAATTTTTCTAGATACAAAATTAGAAGCCATGCTGTTGAGGAGGTTATCGGGGAACACATCTTTTTGACCCGTTTTTTATTTACTATTTAGGACTCACGACTAAAGATACATTTCCAGATTTGGCACAAAATACCTTTGTACATAATATAGATAGATTGCCTGATTTATATATGAAACTCAAAAAAATGTATTTAGAATGCCGAGGTAACATAGATTTTGATCAATCAGAAAAGAATATTTATTACAAACTCTTACAAATAGTAGAACACAAACATACCATACAGTTTAAACATCCTACACTAGATTTCAGCTACAGATTTCATTCAAACATCTTCTCTGAAACCGCTGGGCCAATTGGAACCAAACTTAGGCACAATGGTCCTTAGGTGGCCCATTTTAAAAAAAATGTCTGGCAAGTCCGTATCATCCAATATGGCCGCCGGCAGGGAACGCGGTTTAACATTGGACCATATAGGAAAGCATTCAAAGATCTTCTCTGCAACCACTGCGCCAATCGGAACCAAAATTGGTCACAATAGTCCTTCGGTGGTCCCCTGTAAAAATTTTGTCCGGCAAGTCTGCACGTCATCCAAGATGGCCGCCAGCGGGGAACTTTGCCCAAAGTTGGACAATATTGCAAAAATCTTCTCCTCTGAAAATACTGGGCCAATTGGAACCTAACTTAGTCACAATGGTCCTTATGTGGCTTCTTTTAAAAATGTGTTCAGCAAGTCCACATTATATCCAAGATGGCCGCCAGGAGGGAACGTGTTTTTAACATTGGACCCTATAGGGAAACATATTCAAAGATCTTCTCCCCTGAAAGTACATGGCCAATTGGAATCAAACTTAGTCACAATGGTCCTTACTTGGTCCCCTTCATAAAATGTATCTGGCATGTCCGCATAGCATCCAAGATGGCAGTCAGCGGGGAACATTGTTTAACCTTGGACCCCATGGGAAATCATTTAAAGATCTCCTCTGAAAATAGTATGCCAATTGGAACCAAAGTTGGGCACAATGATCCTTACATGGTCTTCTTCAAGAAAGGTGACAGTCGGTCTACGCCCCATCAAAAATAGCTGCCAGTGGGGAACATAGTTAAATTTTGTATCATATAACATCAGCAACCTTCAAAATGAGACCCTTAAACAGTCAATAAACAAATTTGAAAATGAAAACCTTAAACGTTGTGATTATTTTGACTAATTGTGTCAGCCATGACCCAGATGAGCGATACAGGCTCTTGAGAGCCTCTTGTTAGACAATTTCTGACAAAAGTTAACAGAGTAAAGAAAGAGACCTTGTATTGAAGATGCAGACACAGCTGTAATCCTCTGTCTGTATGGGTTTTAAGAATCGGGGTACCCAGTAAATGGAAGAAAGTTGACTTTCATCCCAATCCACTTTGATACCAGTTGATGTCAGCAATGAAGTGTGATTTTTGATAATATCATCTTTCGATATTGAAGTTGGAGTAAATCGGTTTGCTGCACGAGCTGTCATTACCCATCATCTAGATAGTGTTTCTTACACAAAAATACAACATATTTCCTTCATGCATAATATGGTCAACCTGAGTCAAATAAGTATATGTCTGCAGAATAAGCTTCGGAGTTTCTTTCTTTTATGCAATTTTGATTTGAAGTCGATTGCGTCTCACTCAAACTTGCCAAAATTATGTAGG
The DNA here is from genome assembly GCA_002080025.1 of Modiolus philippinarum. Lineage (NCBI taxonomy): Eukaryota > Metazoa > Mollusca > Bivalvia > Mytilida > Modiolidae > Modiolus > Modiolus philippinarum. The sequence continues at coordinate 44,681 of MJUU01020342.1, forward strand.
ATCATGTATGCTTACATTGTTTTAGGTTTTCTTAAGTAAACAATGAAAAGATGTGGATCTAGTAAGCCTAATGTTACAGAGTTGATCATAAACCTCATATTTTATTACAGAGTTGGGTTTCCGTGTGTATGGTAATCATCCTAAATGCCTTAGGTAATGCTCTGCTAAATCTGAAACATTATGAAGTGATATCAGTTACAACAAAGACTTTATAAGAACCAACTTTATATTTGTTATAAATAACAGAATTACCACATTTACGATATGTACAATAGTATTAAATGAACGGATATAAAGTTTCCCAAAGTGAATAAAACAGAAAACTAAAAACAAAATATATATTAAATAGTGTCATTTGTAAATACACAAACAAAAATATATGAAATCACTGGTTCATTCCCTTATGTTTAACTGCTGTAGTTTCCCCTCTTCTAACTGGTCCAGATAATTATACATGTAGTCGTCTGCAAAGTGCAAAATCTGTTGTAATGTCATCAAAGTAAGAATGTTTACATGATCATTGGGTTCCATTTCTGATTCGTAGTTTTTGATGGGGAGTATATGTGATCTTGGCAAACCCATAATCTGTGATACTCGATCTATGGTTTCTTGGATTGTTGGACTGTAGAACACCTGAGATAACTCTTCAGCTGTCACATCACATACTCGATCAATCTTTGTCAACAGAACAACCTGAGGCACTCCTGGCATAAATAACAGAACAGATTTATATTTTTTCTTTGATATGAATTATACCGTTAACATAAACGTGAAGCATGATCAAAATGTTAAACTTTGTTTCGTGCTGGTGGTCATGAGAAATCTTTTTAATGACTTACCATACATCATTCTCATACGGTTGGGTTGAATTTATTTCAGAGCAGATAGTGAAAATTATGATTTTACCATAGGGGTCAATAATAAACTATGTTCCGCGTTGGAGGCCATTTTTTCTGGTCTGGTCTAAACGAATCTTAGAACAATCTTAGTGAATAACTAACCAAATATAATTCCTGCAAAGTTTGATAGCATTGCTCTATTTCTTTCAGATGATATGTTCAAAATGATGATTTCCCTATAAGGATCTAAGGTTAAGCTATGTTCCGCAAAGGCAGCAATGTTTTCTGCCGGATCCGACCAATAGAGCAATCCCCGTAAAGGATTTTCCATACATCATTCCAATACAGTTTATTTAAATTTGATGAAAATTTGGGTAACAACAAAATCAAGGGCCAAAGTCAAAAACGCAAATAGACAAAGCAGATGCAAAACCACCGGATGCAATGGTCCTGATACTGTTAGAGACATTTCAAATGAAACGGTGGGTAAAACCGGTTTTATGGTGCGCCAAACCACCCCTTCAATTGCGGTAATGTCCGGTAACAACTCAACATCAAATGTCATTGACAGTTATTTTATATCAGATTTAAATAATCTTCCATGATTGGTGTAGAAGTGGTCAGGTGGTATTCATTAATCTATGGTATTTATTCTATCAGTCAATATCACGATATTGACCGGTCCCAATTTTCTGATAATGGCCGGTAGCTTAAACTGTGCTTTATGAATTGTATTCACAATACAGTTGATTTTTTTTTTTAAAAACATACTAGCTGAAGTGTTTAATGTAACTTTGATAAAAGTTAATGTTAACAAAATAAAATGCAATATAATATACACATGTATATAGAAATAACAGATACGCAAAAATTTCAGATGAATGTTGTATAGAGTAAAATTACAAATTGCTTTGTTTAATTTGAAGATGGGTTGTTTGAATTTTTCACTGTAAAAAGAAAGATAGGTAAAAAAATCTCGTATATTTTATGTGAGTGACTTTAAACAGGACACTGTTTCAACTGTAAATGTTCTTCAATAAAATAAACACAATAGTTACTTATATAGAGAGAATTATCACGCTATAGACTGCCCGTGGGATAGCGATATGGACTGACTTCTTGAAAATACTCTCGCTTACGGCTCGGGCATTATCCAGGTGTCAGTCCATATCGTTATCCCTTGGGCAGTCTATTTCTTGTGATAATTCTCTCTATATAAGTAACTATTATATAATTCGTATACAGTAAAAAGAAATTTTCATCCCAGTATAAGTAAAATTGATGATTTTCTCCATAAAGTCAAATGTTACGTTCCAAACTGTTGGCCATGTTTTTTGTCGAATCGGAACGAAATATGCAATATTTATTACGGACCTCTAAAACATCATTCCTGTACATTTTGGTTGAATTTGCTTCAATAGTTTCAGAGGAGATAATCAAAATTCCGTTCCCCAATGTTTGTCTAATGTTAAACTTAGTTCCGCGCTGGCGGTAATGTTTTGTCGGATCAGGACAAATGAGTAATCTTTATGAAGGATTGTCCATACATCATTCCTATAAATGTTAAGTCGAATTCGCTTCAATGGTTTCAGAGAACATAATCGAAATATGATTTTCCCATAGGTTCAACGTTGAACTAAATTCCGCTTTGGCGGCTATGTTTTGTCAAAATCGGAACGAATAACAAAATGCCGAAATTACTGTGAAGTTAGTTTCTGCAAGAGCCATCGTTGTAAAGGAACTTTCACAAATCTTTTCAGTACAGTTTAATTTTGCAAATTTAACTATTTTGATTCAGAGCAGATAATGAAAATAATGTATTTCCAATAGGAATTAATGTTAAATCCTTTCTACACTGGCGACCAAGTCAATATTGTATGCAACTCACAATTTCATGAAGAAATATCTTAAGATAAAACACTATTGAAATTTATGTGATCTTTGCCTTTGACTTTAATTACATGTATGTCAAATAACTGCAGTTCTCTAGCTGAATTTGCTTCAGTTGTTTAGAGGAGATGTTAAAAAAAGATTTTCCCAAGTTACTTGCTGGCGGAAATGTTTTTGTCGGATGAGAATTAAATGAGCAATCTTTATGATAGACCTTCAATACACCATTTTTGTAAAGTTTAGTTGAATTTGCTTCAGTACTTTTATTGGGGTGATGAAAGTGTGAAGACTACCTGACGGACGCATGGACGAACAGACGACTGAAGCCAACTGATGGCAATAGCGCACATTGACCCTTCGGGCCATGTTATCTAAAAGAGATTTCATTTTGCCACCTTCTTTGTGTTAGTAGGTAAATTGTTATGCCAATTACTATGGTTGGGTGTTTTACTCGGATAATTGTTTGCATAACATAATATCTAAAGGCCAGGTGAACTTAAATCAGTATTTTGTGATCACAAGAAAGTCATTAGGGTACGTAACAAATCCTCTAATAATGTTAGACAAAAATGACAAATATCTTTAGTCTAGGTCCCGAGATACAAAATTATGCTCAACTCTTAAATCAAAGGCTAGCATGTGAGATATTATCTCTCACCTGGTGGTTACCGATAAAAAAATTAAAAAATTCCCGGAGGCTCTATTGATTTATCTGATGTTACATTCAGTTGGTAGTAAAGACAGTCATCTGGTAGATTGCTGTCATGTTAAAATGCCTAGTTAATATCAATTTGATGTATGAAACGATTTTCAAGAATAGACAATTTAGAACCTTTTCCCATAGAGTTCTATGTTAAATTGTACTCCCCGGTGGCGGCCATTTGGATTTCCGGTTACCATGCCTATTTAATGTAAGTGAGAACCGAACTGTCAATCCAAAACGAATAATCCAAGGACAGTGGCAACATTTACTTGATATATGAATCAGTTTTCAAGATATAACAATTTACAACATTTTCCCATAGGATCCAATGTTAAATTAGGATCTCAGCGAAAAAAAAAAAACAGGAAATCAAAACATCACAAAAAGAGCAATTACATCTAAGGGGTCGACCATTTGATTTTCAGGGGGCAGTTGAGGCCATATTGGATCTATGATTGGTACTTTACTCATATATTTCTTTAATGACCATCATGTTACCATACCTAGTTAATATCAAATTAATATATGAAATTCACAATTCACAACATTAAATTAAAGGGTCCTATATTAAACTATGGTCCCAGTGGCAGCCATTTTGAATTTGTTAATTGGTACATATATGCAAAATTTAGTAGTTTACCATCATGTTTCCATGCCTAGTGAATATCAAATTTTGTTTTAAAGTTAGGAGTATCTCCATGGTATATAGATCTGCCCTAAGCTTGTTTTGGCTTTTCTATTCAGATCCTTTTGGAAATTTGTTCTTTTGAAGCTTTACTTCAATGGCCATTTGCAGAAAATAAATTCAAAGTAATTTCGGTATTATTTTATTTCATATCTGAAAAGATTTTCAAGAATTAGCAATTTACAACATTTTCGAACAGGTTCCAATGTCAATCACAAGATCTGCAGTGGGAGCCATGTTTGATTTATGAAGGGTACTTGAATTCTACATTTGTTTACTAAATACAGGGACTATACATGTAATTTGTAGTCCCTGCTAAATATCATTTTGATGCATGAAATGCTTATAACATTTTCCCATTATCTCCAATGTTAAACTATGTTTCCTGCTGGAAGATATTTTGTATTTATGATCGCTCAAAATAAATAAATGGCAAAAGAACATTATGAGCACCTAGAACATTATTACCATGCCTCATTAATATCAACTTGATAAATAAAACGTGTTTTTGAAGAATTGGCAATTTATAACGTTTTCACATAGGGTCCTGGGTTGTAATAAAATCGGCAGTGGCGACCATCTAGGACTTATAATTGGTACAAAAATAAGACATTTAATTAATGACCATCGTTCTACCATGCTTACTTAATAGCAACTTGATGTATGAAACGGTATTCAGGTAGTAACAATTTACAACATTTTTCCATACGGTCCTAAGTTAAACTATGTTCTCTTTTATCGGCTTTCTTGGATGGATGCGAATCTGTTGCACATATAAAGAAAAATTAAAAAAACACGTCTTGGATTTATTGGAAAAGGGCAATAAATCCAAGACGTGTTTTTTGAATTTTCTACAAAATTGCAGGGCAGGTAGGTTACTTTCAGCTTGTCAGATTCTTAATATATGTAACGGTCTTTGAGTCATTTGCAAACCACAGCAATTTATTTATGTTCTATTTTTAGTAACAGCGGCCATGTTGTTTGGTATACGGACTTACCAAACACAATTTAAAACTATATACGCTGCTTATGATTCAAATTAAATTTGGTTACAATTGGCAAAAATGATGGCAAAAGGTCACAGGCCAGGTGAGCCAAGATGTTGATTCGACGTAAAGGGTCAATAAATTTCCAAATGAATACCGAAGCAAGAGTCAAATGTAGCCGGACACTTTGATACGCTACACATCTTCTCATGGTGATAGAAATAGACATCAAATATCTTATATCTCGATAAAAATAAAAGAGTTAAGGGTTTGTTTTTCTTGGTACACAGAGGATCTTCTTGAGAGCTTCTGTTTCTTCTGTGAAGATTGTAATTGGGACAGAAAAGTGGAAATGAGTCGTGTGATTAAAGATGGCTATTGTTATTACTCTTTCGGAGTTCGAATTAAAAGTAGTTTGATTTTAATTAACTTTCTGTCTGTGTTCTCGAAAGTAAGACATGAAGAATAAAAATAAATTAATTCATTAAAGGACATCTCAAGACAAAATAGTCTCCACAGAACCTCATTTACTGATGGAAAAGCCAATCGATGATTCTCAGTCAAAGTTTTGATGTGGTTTTACAGATCTCAAACCATTCGCAGATATTATGACGAATGTTTCAAATCATTGCATACACTTTATTTTTTAGACTAGGTGCTCATTTGTTTTCAATCATTTATTTATTGGATATATATTTTTTATACTATCTTGGTCCAAGAACAAGGTCACACAAGGGTCATAATTGTACTTGACACACCGTATCGTGATGATATATCGATATGCCAAATAAAAATGCCATGTACCAAAAGAAGAAAAAAAGAACAAAATAAAGAAAATAAATTCAGGGTGAAACAACAGGAGTAAAGAGAGGATTATAACATTGTTTATAAGAGGGTTGTAATATAAACTCCTCTGTCATTCTGATTTTATCAAAAATGATGAAAGATTGTGGACCACAATGCCACAACGGATTGACTAATTTGACCACCTGGTCTAAGTTTTTATTCTCGAAAGTTTACGCTACAACATAGAGGAATGATAAAGAGGTTTCAGATTATAGCTTGTGACAGTCCAAATTAACAAAAAAAATCCAATAATAAGCTATTTTGCTTCTGCGAACCTCTAAATCTGTAAAATGAAAAATTTAAGTGTCAGGTGCACAACTAGATCAGTTGAACAACATATCCTGCGTTCAGAAAATGACTGCACTTATGAAGCAGGTGCAGATTAACCAACCAAATTACAAATGAGCTATTTGGCTCGGAAAAATTCTAAAAATCTGTAAACTCAACATTCTTTATTATCAGATGCACAACTAGATCAAGTGGACAATATAACATAAATGTTTGGTTGGAATATGACTTACAGTGTTGAAGGAGTTTCAGATTAACAAACTGGATTAACTAATGAGCTATTTTGAATCAGTAACCTTTAAAATCTGTTAAGTTTAAACTTGTTTTATTTGTTTATATACTAAAATGGATAAGAAAAACTTACATATAAGTCTTCTCCCGTTTTTAAAATTGTTCATAATGCTATGACATTCTAACAATATCGTGTTCAAGCTTTAGAAAATAAAACTAGAAAAACTCTGAGCAAAGCTCACAAAAACATACCCCAGCTTCCCCATTTGATTCCAGCAGAAAAAAAATCCCCCCCGAAGAAAAAATCAGGTCAAATCAAATTTTAAATAGCTGGTGCAAAATAGTAATATGCACTGAACATTCTCTGAAATTTCATTGAATTTGTCTAAGAGGAGTTGTCGACACAAAGTATGTACCCTATGGCGGACGGACACCATGATCCCTATACATCGCCCGCTAGGCGGGGTATAATGAACACATTTAATTAAAACGAAAAGAAAATGAAATGAAAATTGTGTATAGCGTGTGTGGATACTTTTATGTTTAAACCATAAGGAAACGTTTAGTTTTCTTAATATACTGAAAGACGCTGTGTAGTACAATTGCTCAAACGTAGGAGTGTCTTTTAAGCCAAGGAGAAGATTCAAGTACATACTACAATAATCCGATACCCAATTACATTTAATATCATTTTCCTGCCTAATAATACAGCAGACGTTTAAGAAAAATTATGGTGTGCAGATTCTAATGCATGGCCACAGTGACTGGGGTTATTTTGTATATTATCTACTGTACGGAAAGGCCATACATCGCAACTGGGTTTATAGACCTTTTTATTCACAAATTCATCGGTGCCGCCATTGTCGACTTCCAAATGAACTTGTAACCGGAAGGGTATAACGTTTGTAACACCTCGGCGTTTGCAGATCTATCGGTATAAGGTTTAATGATACAGGTGTCATACTTCAACCGTTAATTTATCTAATTACACCTGTTGAGAAAGTGATAAAACCTATTCAAGTGATAAAACAGTTATTATGACATCAAAGAAACCGCATAATATATTACAAATAAATTGTGCCTTAATTATAAGTATAGAAGTTCGACACTTTACAAGTTGATTAAGAAAACGGAAAGAAAATAAATCAAATTCACAAGTAATTAAGATTAATAAATTAATCATTTACATTTCAAAAAAAAATATTTGAAGTATTTCTGATAGATTTTCCGAAAATTTGGAAAAAAACTTGGATATTAATATTTTTTATAAAAGAATTTAATGTGCACATATAGCTCTAAAAAAATTTCGCGGATTGTAGGAATGGACTTTTATTCAGCTAACCGTGATAATAATTTCATGTTGAATGCTTTTAAAATATATGCTTTCTGAAACATTTTGTTTGAGTTTATTAAGTGGAAAAACAAAACAAAAAATTAAAAAAAAACAACAAAAAGGGAGTATTTAATTCAAATAATCTCTGGTAATGTAATGTTTTAATGAGGAAAAGACAGTAAATCGGCAAAACATTGACATCAAATATAAAATTTAACTGCATTTTTTTAATTTAAAAAATGCAAGGAGATGTCAGAATAAAAATAAAGAATAGTTACTCAAAGCAAAATAATATCACACCTAAAAACACGCAAATTGAAGAAAAAAGTAAAGATTAAAATTGCATAATTTGAGTTAACTGATAGCGTCCAACTTGCCGAAATTCAAATAATTCAAAATAACATATCTCATCTATTTATTCTTTTATTTTATAACTCGTATTTCTATCCTTTTCGGAGGTGGTTCAAACTATATTTTGGGGATACTGAAATTGGTTTATGCAATGAAAATATTCAGTATTTACCAAATTTTGATATTGGCCGAAGTTACCTTCCTCCGACCAAGAAGAGATATATATACCCCTGTTTGAAATAAAAATGTTAAAATTCTATTTGTTTTAAAAATTTAATCACAACAAATGACCATACATTGCCGCAGTCAAAAACCGAGTCTACATCCTCTTAATGGCGGACGATTATGCGACACTTGGCGGTCAAGTTCGATAACTCAGTAATCACCAATTTCGAAAACCGTCTATACTATACATAGTTTCCTCAGACCTATTGAGACATATTTTGATACTGTTAATGTACTTTTTAAATTGGTTTTGATTTTTGATTTATTTGTAATATTCCTGATATTTATGTCTAAATAATCCATTGCCGAATATTAGAGAGGTTTCGCAGAGGATATACAGTGGTAGACTGAATACTCGCTGGCATCAGTACATTTAAATATTCTGGTGCATTAGTCTTATAGATCGAATAAAATAATTGTAATTTTTACGTTACGCGTATTTTTCCAAACTAAATTCTTTGTAATAAAAAACGTCTAAGCAGCAGTTTCCTAATGTAGATTTTTCAAAAATTTATTTGAATTTATAATACCACAGTTGTAACACAGTTCCGATTCGTATTCAAATAATGGGCGTATACGGACTGAAAATATTTTTCGAAATTATTTCGAGATAATTTCCATTGCAGCTTACGAAGGAAATAAAGGTGTTTAGAAACACTTGATACAATATTTGTAATATGCACATTCACCTATGTGGTAACGCAGAAATGTTTATTTTGACGACTAAATATTTATGTTTAAGAGTCATGCACTCCTCATTTGAATGAAAGGTATTATCATTTTCTTTCATTTTAGATAAAAGGTAGTTACACAATCTAGATATTTTCTAAGAGTTGCCAATAATAAGAGGCCATTAAGAGCCTGTATCGCTCACCTGGACCATAGTTGATATAGAGAAATGAATGGCATTCCCAATAGAGTCCATATTTTAAACTTCGTTCCCTGATAAAGACCACCTTGGATTGGATGCAGAAATGTCAGATGCAAATTTTGAATATGGGCCACCAAAGGACTTTTGTTATGAAGCTTAGTTCCATTTGAATTGGTGGTTTCAGAGACCTAATTCCTTATTGACATAAGAAAAAGTATATTGACACCCGGACATCGTCCTTGGACAATATGCATTTCTCATTCTGCATTGACCTCATCATAAGGCTATAATTATATCATATTATTACGGATATTGGCATAGGTAAACATCATAATTTCTGTTTTGCTCAGATTAAAGCACATGAGCCACTTCTTTGACCATTCATCAAGTTTCTCTAACTCATGATCAATAACATATTTGACTTGTTGAGTATCCCAATTTGAGTAATAAAACGAAGCGTCATCAACAAAGAGATAATATTATCTGCAATTAATAGAGCAGAGGGTCTAGAAATGACCCTTGGGAGGGGAAGCTCGGCTGATATATTGCACCGTTTAGATAACGAGGGAGCAAAAAGAATATTTTGTTTTCTGATGTTTAGATAACTTTTAAACGAGTTCAATAATTGCCATGTATTCCATGCGAATTAAACTTATGGATTAAATTTTATGCCAAACATTATAAGACAAAGCAGTTATTTTTTTTTCTCAATAGAATTAAAGATGCAGTTATACATTTCAAGAAGTTTGTGACCTTTTTGGTAAAAAAGCAGTTTGATAGTCATAAATTAGTATATTACTTTGAAGATTTATTATTGCTTGTGAGAAACCCTCTCTGTGATTTTCCCAATACAACTTACAAGAGATATAGGTCTGTAATTAAAAGGAAAAGAGGCATCCCCCCTTTTTTTAAAATGGCGTTAACATGTGCAATTTTTCAGCTTATGGGAATACGCTTTTTTCCAAATTTTTTTTGGAATAATTTGAAGAGGGATTTCTATTTTTACAGGACATAGTTTTAAAATGCGACGGCTTATTTTGTCAGGATTATTGCTCTGTTGATCTGTTCAATAGACCGCTTGATCATTCCCTCCACCTCATGACAAATATTCAAGTCTATAACATCGAATACCTTTAATAACTATATATTATTAGCCTCTTAACCTCTTTGAGTTTTACTCTCAAAGTAATTCTACATATACATGTTTTGTTTCTGATATGAGGAATAGTGTCGACAATAACGGACGAAACCACTTGTCTTCGAGTTAAATATAACCAACTATCGAGGTTACTGTTAATTTATTTCTGCATATGTGCATTTCGACAACTAGTGTCTCATCAGTGCAGAACGCAACCAAAACATTTGAAAGTCCATTAACCGAAAAAAACATGTTAAAGCTAATAGATGACTAATAACAAAAAGGATCAAAATAAAAAAAGCCGAAATTCAGCCAAGGACAGAGCTATGCATGATTGAGATACTCCTTAGTTTTAAACAAAATTTCGTAAAATTTAGATATTGAGAGTTTCAATACAATCTGTTTATTGGAGACAATGTTCGAAGTATCCGAAATAAAACTTCTATTATTCTTTTTATCAGTATAATTACCTAAATCATTTGATAGAATAAAGTTTGAAAAAAAAAATGAAAATCAGTTTTCAAGAAATAGATATATTAACTGTTTATTAGTAAAAAAATTGGTATGATCCTAATAGTTTTTGTAGGTGTTTTCGTTTAAAACAATAAGGCGCTGACAGACGGAGAAGCCGTGGCCTAATTTACTTTTTGCCAATATTTTTTCGTACTCGTGCAGTAGCAAATACTGAAAATATTTGCTTCATGAGATCAAAGAAAACAAATTACCGATAGATATATTTAAATAGCTGGTAAAAAGCACATCAAACTTAATTTTTCTCTTTTTCACAAACCTCTTTGATTCATACGACTTTGAAGAGTCTTTATTCTTTCAATGACTTTCTCTGGCATCACATCCACGGTGCTCCCATCCAACACGAATGCAACACAGTGTATCTTATCTGCCAGAGTGGGACTAGATACAAATCCAGGTGTATCTGGCGTAATAGGCGCGGATGGATTAAACTGAAAAATACAATGTGCAATTTGAGCTAGTGTCGAATTTTTAGGCTTGCAATATGAATGGTTTGCAACATTCTTTTGATTTTGTGTTAATACTTAATTATAGCGTTAACAAAAATCAAGAATTAGAGGCTCAAAGACTGAGCATGTATCACTCACCTGACAAAATGCTTCAAATTATATACCATACAAATACATATGACCAAAAATGCTGCTTTTGAAGTATAGTCTAATTTTAGCTTTGTTCTTCACTGGCACCCATGTTTTTGTCAGATCAAGTTGAAATGAGTAATATTTGTAAAGTACGCTCTAAACATCATTCCAATACATTCACTTAAATTTGTCTTCATAGTTCTGTGCAGATGATGAAAAGGACGATTATCCAAGAGGCTCCAATGTTAAGTATGTTCAATGCAGAAAGCCATGCAAGTCATTACTGAAAATTTGGTTGTCTTTGCCACAATGATTTAAAAAGGGAAAGATAAAAAATGATTTTCCCATAGGGTCTTATGTAAAACTACGCACATTGTAGTTTAGGGCTGGCAGCTATGATATTTGTCTGATATTAAAACTAAGTTCCGCGATGGCGGCCCTGATTTTTGTCCCATGTTAAACTTAAGTTCCGCGCTGGTGGTCATTTTTTTTGTCGGATCGGAACAAAAGGAGCAATATTCGTAAAGAACCCCCATAAGACATTCCGATAAAGTTGTTTGAATTAGCTTCAGTGCATGTATCTTTGAATGCGAGATTGTCATCAAACATAAAATGACTGGCAAAGAGTTCTTAAAATAACTTTCATCCGTTGCCCGACAAAAGAATTTCGGAAAACAATCACAGCATATAAACAATCATAGAACACTCATCGAGTCAACTGCAATAAAACTTGGCATAATAAAATAATAGAAAGCGGGTATTATAAACAGGTGGTCAGACTACCATGTGGAATTTACAAAATTTAAATTACAATAATTTGAATCCATATGAAAACATCTCTTAAGAACTAGTACACCATAGCGAAAATATATAAAGAGCACACATCTCTCGCACTGGAATAAATACAAAGTAAGAACAAAGTCATCGATATGTCATGAAATTGATCTTTTTTACAGCAATTTTCTACAAAACTATGCATATTTTGTCCCTTGTTAGAATCAATATTCAGGAAAGACACCATGAATATACCTAATAGGAATATTGTCATATACATTGTACAGCTAGGCTAGTTATTAGGCACGGACCATTTGATTTTCTGGGGGCCTGGGATTTTCACCAGAGCCGGGAAATTTTTTTCGCCCGCTTTTCCCATATACACAATGCTAGAAAATTTTGTTGAGCCGGGCTTTTTTCTAATGGACAGGATCAGGGCCAGATTATTTTTTTCAACCCAGATGCTGGCCAGAGAATTTTATTGGCAAAAGTCAGGGCCAGAAATTTTTTTTCTAAAAAATACCAGCCCCCCCCCCCCCCCCCCCGAAAATCAAATGGTCCGTGCCGTAGTCCTAGGAGATCAATGTTTAAGTTGGTAACTGTAGCAACAAGGCAAGAATTGGCAAATCATATAAAATTGTTATTAAGTACCTGTAACAACTAACCTGACCATGGATATCAATACTGTTCGTTATATATTCCTTTTAAGGTCAATAAAAAATGTAATAGCTTGAAATGATTTCAAGAACATTTACACTGTCTTCAAGGTAACTAAAAAATCCGATTTTTTTAATTGATCTATTCCAAAAGTTCAATTTTCAGTTGACCTTGACAATAAAAGCCTTGACATTGAAATGGTTTCAAGGTTACAAGAAGTTTGAAGGATTTCTATTTTGAGATATAATTAATTTTGATTTGATCAAATCTCATGCAAACATTTATCTCAAAGTTATACAGTGGCAATTTTTGCCCTATTACCATGATAAACAACTTCTACTCTGAATTCCTCGAACTCTTGTTCCTATTAAATCAAGATCTCTATATATTTTTGAATGAATTTTCTAAAAATTGAGACTGAAAAGTGACAAAATATGCATTGAAAAAAGGCATATTTCTTGAAATTTTTGTTAGTCTCATTTTTACTTCACATTTATATGTTAACTTGGGTATTTTTGTAAATTAATGAAATTGTTTTTGGAGATGGCCAATAATGCTTCAAATTAACCTCATACAAAATTATTTAGATATTTTTCTAATTAGATCTTTGAAAAAAGTGTACGAAAGACAAACTGTTTATTCTACATGTTGTCTTTACATTTTGCTCTAGTTAATTTCATTTATTTCAATATTAATATCTTAGAAAATAATAGCTTCAAATCCAATTTATTCTGTAATAGTTATCACATGAGGACGTCGTGTGTCTGTATCACAAGTGGTCTGTATAAGATCACCCAAGAAGGTGAGCTTATACAGAAACACCAAGTCCGAGTGTGATAACTAATTTACATCCGAGCTCATACATTAAGTGAAGGAAAACCTATATACATTCTTTAAAGTTATTTCCATGCGCATAATGTCATGAAATAATTTTCCTATACTATGATAATAATATATATCCTTATTTTGCCCCACAATGATTCTTTATATGCGAATTTTCAAACACGGTAAGTCCAACGAATTCGTGGTGTAATAGGAAAGGCAGAAGAAGTCTAACAAAGGAGACAACCTTGGTTCCCAATATGGACAATGTTATTTTTCAAGGTTTAAAAATCTTTATCTTTGAAAATTTTATGGATAGTAAAACAGAAATTTAAAAAATCTGAACAGTTTTCAAGGTTTGGCCTTGACAAAAATAAAAACGATTAAATATCTGGAGTGAGATTGCTGGGATGATCCGACTTAGATTGCCCCCGCTAGAACAAAAGAGCTGGCATGTAAAACTACTTAAGGTAGTTCCGGCGACTAAATACAAAACGATTGATTTTTCTTATTTTTCTGTGAATGAAAGGTTATTACATGCACTTCAAAATATTGGTAAAAAAATCATTCAGTCACCGAACTCGTTTTTTTTTCAGAAGCCATCGAAAATAGCATGATTATTTTTAGCTTTTTAATATAGTGAAAATACTATTTCATATTTTTTTATATGAATAAAACGATAGATATTGATTTTGGTTAAAATATAGTACAAACTGTGTCAAAAAAAAAGTTTGGAAATATGAAAAAATGGAGTCACCAATTATTTTATGGAAAAAAACATGAAATGTTATTGTCCCCTTATTATTTCGTTAGAATTACCTCTCCTTACTAAAGTAAGAGTTTTTCAAAAATGTGACATATTTTGCACATCCACAGCAGAAATGTTGATTTCATTAATTATCAATGAACTATTCAAAATCATTTTTACCACGTTTTGATGGTAAATTCAAATTTTCATCACATGCGCAAGATGGATGCACAGTTTTAGACATCCGAACCATCATTGAGGAAAAAAATACTTTTTTGAAGAATTATTAATATACCAGTTCATTTTGGACTTGTTGAAAAATACAAATTTGTTAACTCTTTACAATTTATATAGTATTTTTAAATGGGTCTGAGGAGTCAAAAATTCTGTTAATTAATGGTCCACTAACCCCAAAACTAACAATTGCCACTCTTTAAGGGACCGACCATTTAACTTGAAAGGGGGGGGGGGGCTATTTTTCTAAAAAAAAATATTTTGTACCTGATTTTATGCGAAAAAAATATTTTGGCTGCCAAATGATGAAAAAACCCAAAAAAATAATGTTAATTTTTGAAAAAAAAATATTTTGTTGATACACGTGAAAAAAAAAAATCTTTATTTAACCTGAAAAGGGGGGGGGGTATGGTTTTTTTTTTCTGGTCAGAAAATTTCGCGCGAAAAAAAATTTTCTGACCAGAAAAAAAAAAAACCATACCCTCCCCCCCCCTTTTCAGGTTAAATGGTCGGTCCCTAAAGATTTAAAAAATGTTTATTATCTACAAAAGTGCATTTTTGGATGTTTTATATGACTGGAATGTTCAAATCGGGGTAAACAAACGGTTATCCGTTTATTTTCCCGGAGTGTAAAAATATGGAGTTTTTTCTTCTTGTCATGCAAGGCTGTCAGAAGTTTGTAATAAACATAATGCATTAAAATTTTCATATTGGCCTGGTTATAATCTCTCGACCCATATTGAGCAAGACGAATGGGGTCTCGGGGTGATAACTAGGCTTATACGGAAATGCCCATGTGATATTCTGTATACATATGTATTATAAGATTAATACATCACGACATATGGCCTCTTATGAAGCCTAGGGATGATATGAGAGTGTCGGTATGATATGGGTCCAGGGATGACAATCTGACCGAAATGGAAAATTCATGTTTAATCTTTTTATAACAGACTTCAAATAAGTTCATATTAAAATGCCGGGCTGATGCAAACATAACGTAATTGTGCTAATCATGTTATAATATGCACTGCAGGTCGGGCCAAATCACGAATATCAAGTAAAAACGATTAAAGTATTTACGATGACTGAAATGTGTTAGCTTATGAATAAAAGTAACATGCGATATCGCAATCATTTTTCAATGACGCACAAACAATACGGGACTTTTGAATCGTGTTCAAACGGGAAAGGTGTATTTCTATTACATCAATACATTGAGAGGGAATCACTAATTAATGAACATTGTTGAGCTAAGGATGATTTATGTTTTAATCTATTGCAGCGCTTCATGTTAATTGTTTTTCGTCAATTAAAATTAGTTAAAGAATTGTCAGGCAGGGAAAATTATAATTATACACCCCTTCTCACTGGTATTTGAGGCGATCGTTTCCGCCTCCAGTTGCACGAGAGTTCCTATCTCGAAAGTCCTGTATTGGCAGATGAATAAAAAGGCGAGAACTCAAAAGCAAATCAATTACTTGGTGTCTGTCGGGAATATTTCCATCCAATAAATAGCTTATTTCATGAGAGTCCATCCCTTGGTCAGCTTCTAGACCTCTGGTGTCATGTATTCTGAAATTCATTGGTTTTCCCGAGAGTCCATTCCTAACCTGATACATCCGATACTGTAAAAATAATAAAACATTTATCATAAATTCCCATACTTTTATAAATAATGATCTTAGTGGAAGCTGTATACTGATGGTACATAATTTTTGTCAGTTGGTAATGTGTCTGGAGCTGGCATGTCAGTTCTTTTGTGATTTCATGTTTATGTCTCTATATTTAGTTCTTTCAGTTTCATTTTTCACAATTGACTCATTCCTGTTGCTAACTGAATTTTGCTGTTGTTACTATTGTTTTTTTGGTTTTTCACATTGGCTAAGGGGAAGGTTTTGGCCCAATAACACTAGTTCAACCCCGTTATAGCAGGTTTGCACCTGTCCTAAGTCAGGAAATTTATTAAGCCTTTGTGTGTATTGTCTGTTTCTACTTAGTTTACTTTATGTCTGTAGGAATCTCGGATGGTGTTTAATTCGCTGAACTTGATTAATCTTTATTCAGGGGCCGACTCCGACCTGCAGCTGGGTGTGGGGTTTCCTCACCGTTCATTGAAGATCTTATGGTGGCTTTGAGTTGTTACTACTCCCCTTTGGGTCGTTGTCTTTTGAAAAAGGGGCGTTCCAATAAGAAATGAAAGGAAATTTCGCCGAGCGGATCGGGGCGCGAAAAGTTAAGAATATTTTTTTTAGGTAAAACACTAGGTTATTCATTAAAAAAAAATACATGACTGTCCAAAAAGGGGGTTCCAACCCCCGTACCCTTTGGATACACCAATGTCTTCTTAGTTCTTTCATTTGTTCTTGTATATTATCAGATAATATGAGCTCTTGTATTCTACAGTATCTGATTAAAATAAAAACGACAACCAAAGTCTAAATCGATCAAAGGGAGAGACCAGTAAGGAAAATCCGTATAACATGCGACAGAATCAGGGAAACATAACCCAACACAGAACATTTATGGCAAGCCGTCATATTCCCGGCTTGGAACGGGCATTTTATCAACAAAATGGTAGGTTAAACTAGGTTTAATATTGCATAAAACCTCCCGCTTATATGACGACTAACTATAGCTTCTGTATGCCCATATTGTGTTAAATGTCAAAGCCATAATATTGTCAAAACATTGAATTTTTTCCACACAGGTGAAATGTTTTTGTCGTTTGATATACAAGCCTTGTCTCATATTATAAAATGTTTTCGTCGCTCGGTGCACAAATCACACTAAAGTGGCATAAAGAGAAACCTCAAAGAAGAAGCCAAAACTTAAACAAAACCTTTGTTGTTATTGCTTTTGACTTTTGTTGCTGTATACATTGATTAATGATAATTATACGATATCTTTTTATAGTAAAACTAAAATATTTCTAAGGCACTTGCGAGCATGATTGTGTCAAGTTCTCTTTATGTGCTGTATAACACTAGGAGACATATTTACATAATCTTTGCTTGTTTCCTTTAAATTAAATTTAATTATATATGATGATATTCTTGTACTGTTCATGTACTGTATACGTCTTTGTTCAATAAATATGTTTAAACCAAAGCTCAGAAACTAAAAGAGTTACGTTGAATCTGATGACAAAATACCGACAGCTTACATCAAGATGAATCCAAAGAAAAAAAACCCATCGAAATCCGATTGAAAATAAAGACTTTACATAATTTCAAAAATTGCAATTTCGGCCACTTTCACTCCTTATAGTTCGGAGACGGTAAGAGATCCCTTATAGTTCGGAAACGGTAAGAGAAACGCCAAATCTGCTGACATAACACTAAAAAGCTTACAACAAAAGGAATCTAAAGAAAAAATCCCATCGAAATCCGATAAAATATAGCATTTTACATATTTTGAAAATTACAATTTTGGCCCCTTTGACCCCTTATAGCGCAGAAATCTTAGAAATCTTAAGAGATACGAACAATTTGTTGGCATAGTACTGAAAGCTTACAACAAGAGGAATCTAAAGAATAAAATCCCATCGAAATTCTACGAAAAATAAAATTTGTAGGTAATCTTCATATTTGCAATTTTGGCCTTGTTTGTCCCCTGATGGCTCCAAGAGGAAGCAAGTTATCAAAAATCTACTGGTTAAGCACTATATTAATTTTTCATAAAGAATCCATTGAAAAAAAAACTGCATCAGATTCGGACTAGAAGTACAAAAAATTGAGATTCGCCCCTTTTGGGTCCCATTTATCTCAATGAACGAGACAAGGGACTTGAATCCGTTGACAAACAACTGATTGGAAAATACCCCACGAGCATGCACTGAAAGAAACCACACCAAAACCTGATGAATTATAAAAATTCTACGGTCCAATACGTGAAAACACACAATTTTGTCGTCCTTTTTGGCCACTTTTAAAAAACGGAAGGAGCCACAAAACCCAAAACAATTACCAGCCTTTCTTTTGTGCCATGGAATATTGTAATTAAATTTCATAAGGATTGATCAATTTGAACTTAGGGTTTTGACCAAAAACAAAATAGTGGAGCGGCGAGGAGGCAAATTTTCAAAATTTAAATTACCTGAAAGCCCCATGGACTTTTATTAAAGGAAAGTGTAATGTTTGTTCTTTTAGAAAATGGCTGTCGTCGCTATCTGACATGGTCCTAACATACTTTATTTAAGGGTCAAAGGTCATAGCCCTGAGAGCTGTATTTTTAGTTTGCCGGGGTATAACTTTCTAATCTTTTGACATAGTTTTCAGATATTTGGCAAATAAGTGTATCACAACAAAGTTGAATACTTGGTACCATTCGACTTTCATATGACATTCACTTATGACCTTGAGGTCAAATAATTGCTTTCAAGTGAACGGTTTTGCAATATACAAAAATGCACTGGAGTAATCGTATTTAAACCGAGTTGAGAATGCATTTAAGTGTGCAATCTTCAATGTGTCCAAAACAACTGTGCAAAGTTTCAAAAGCATCAGGTATAAGGTGTCAGAGTTTCAGATTACACAAACTCAGTACCGTAATGTTAAAATTTGATAAAAAAATGACAATGAATTCGACAATATTTATCCAAATCTCACCAAAAGGAAAGGTGCACATCTTCAATGTGTCCAGAACAACTGTGCAAAGTTTCAAAAGTATCGGGTCAAGGGTGTCTGAGTTTCAGATTACACAAACTTGGTACTTCCAAAGCGTGACGGACGGACGGACGGACAGACAGACGGACGGACGGACGGAGTCGCGGCTCCTAGACCTGCGGTCACCGTTGGTGACGCAGGTAAAAAACAACAACAAAATACAACATATGAATCATTGGTCTTTTGGACCTTTTGTCGACATTGAAAGAGCTCAAGGTTATTTTTGATAATAGTTATATTTTATCTTTACCCTTATAACGTGCTATTAAACCTCTACGCGATCTTCGAATTTAAGATAAGAAAAACTGGGTTTTCTAAAATCAAAATTTGTCTGGTTCATACTTCTAAACTTAAGAACTGCTTGTTATTTACTTGAACAATGCTTCTTTTTGTGCAAAACACATAAGGTAATACGTGAAAAGAAAACCGAAAACACATTGGTCCATTGGAAAAAAAGTGAAGAACACGGAGTCAAAGGACATTAAATGTGTGAGATCAAATAGTGCTTTATGCCAAGTAATGACAGTTTCCGTTAAAGAGTAAAACAGATGCGTATTAATTAAAGAAAAACCGGTCATAGGCAAAAGCCCATCAACTACATGCAAATGCTTGTCCAGGCAGGATCCAGACAATTTGAAAAGAGGGGTTCAAATTTGCAGTGAAATGATATTTCGCGGAGCGGGGACGTGGCTCGAAACATTTTGGGATTTTTTTTTTTTTGTAAAACATCAGGATATTCATTAAAAATACATTATTGTCCAAATAAAGTTGGTCCAATTGGATTCGTCAATGATGTCAATATCGTAAACACAACTAAAATTTTTATATATAAAATCCTTTTTCCCAAATTGGAGCAAAAGGTGCTAAAATTGACAATCATTGTAATAACGAAGTACTTTTTAAACATAAAACGACGATAAAAACAAACAGAATTTACATAGGTTCTCAACTTTGAATATGCGCATAAAAGCACAACAGGACGCAATTGTATATCTTGTTGGATTTTCTTCTGTCAACAATTTCCAACTAAATGACTTATAGTGTAATATTTAGCAATTTAAAATGAAATATTAGACTTTTGTATCATGTTTTATGACTTCAGAAAATTTAAGTTTTCTGGAGTTTATCAATCAAAAAGAGGACACATATTTTGTGAGGTGTAGCTGTTTTCATCTTAAGGACGCTTTTTCGTTTCCAGTGTTTGCTTAGCATAGCAGAGCTAGACCCCGATTTGACACAACAAGTACATTTCCGCATATTCATATCTCAACTATACGACACACCCAATACACAAACACACCCTTTAGTTAATTTTGCCTATTTGAAAGGTGGGTAAATAAGAACAGTATAAACACGTATCATGTATTTTTTTTTAGAAAGGTACTAATGTCAAATGAACATCAAGCAAATAGAAATATTGTTGAAATATCATTCAAAACAGACTGCACGGTAAGTGGTATATTATAAAATTATGACCAAATCGGTACAACACTGGTCAAATACGGGGAATGAAATATTAACAAAACACAACTTTAGATAAAAAAATTTGATGTGGAGAAATGATGTATTCTTGAAACAAATACGCCAATAGTGACGTGAAGCAGTTGTCAAATCAGTCATGAGACATAATTAACAAATATGTAAAAGATTAAAAGGTAGGTGCTAAAAAACATCATTTTACCAAGTTTGTAAACAGCCGTACTGGGCTATGTTTGAACTAATAAGTGTGTATTGATGCATAATTAAGTACATTATTGCATGCTTGTTGTTCGTGTTGAATTGAGTTTCAAGAAGAAATGGTGAATTCAATAAAATTGTATTCAAAGCAGTCCCGCGTGTATTTTGAAGAGCAGAGTAACGTCAGAAGTCGCCATTTTTTACGTCATAGGGACCACAATTTAACTCGACGACAGGCATTTTCTGACAGTTGAGATGTTGATAAATGATATTTAGCAATAAAATTCAATGGGGATTTTGGGTAATTTAAACTCGTTGAATAAGCGACTTTTTAATCATCCGCCGCTCTACTAAAAAGTGTATACATACGAAAACGACGCAGACGACGACGACAGCGCCATACCATTATACGAACTCATTTTTTTTTACGGTCGTATAAGCATGAATACTTACTGACAAGTTCAAATATTTTATTGATTTTCAGGTTGCTATGCTTTTTTGCTTTGTTTTTTTGCTATGTTTTTTTATGCTTTTGTCAAGAATACCGCTTAAGTGCACGCTAGGGGCCTTCTTGATCTCGGTTGAGGGGGTGAATATTGTTCACCTCTAGTTGAAGACCTTCAGGCGACATCAAGATGTAGACAGGAATAAAAGCCCTGTCCTTCATAAACTGGAGTTTTCTATGTATCGTGTGCGTTTTTGTCACATGTACATTCACTCCATATCCTTTCATTTTTCCTATTCCTTGCACGTTATCAAAAGCTTTTACGTTTTTAGAGGTCTACACTGCTACACGTTTATTGTGATTATAGTGATTATTTTGGATCTGTTTGTATGCAAGTAGTTGTATTTATTTATTGTTTATTGTTATGTTTTTTTGCTTTGGTTATCAATTTTGTTGCTTGCGTATCTGATGATCTGTTGGAGAGCTAAATGTGAATTATATCTTTTGATACAAGAACAATTTTTCCCTTTTATCATCTGTAACCAAATGATATATTTTTTTCAACATCATTATACTCCATATAATTTTATAAATAGGAACTTTTTTGACCAATAATGTCTAAACTTAAAATTTGTACCCCAGGATTCGTTTTCAGAGCTTTATTAAACACATAAAATCATCATAATTAATGAAGGAAAGATAACAGGAAACACTTGCAATGGCCGAACATTACAATTACATGCCACAATCCACCAGGGAACTGCATAAGAAAAACAATAAAATGACAAAAGACAAACATAGACAGCGATAGGAACTCGGGATAGCCGGACTTGGTACCGGCACTAGCAACAGCTAGCGGTAGGGTTGAACCGGTTTATGGGTACCCAATCCTCCCCTTTCTCGATCCCGTTAAACAGAGTCAAAAAAAATCTAACTTTTATGGGAAAGACTACATAAGCTTTGCGATTCATATATTTAATTTAATTCATAATGCATTTCAGGCAATTCTAAATAAACAATAATATAGGACACTGCAGAAAACAAAATAAAAGATTAAAAGAAGTTATCAATCATTTGTGTTTTCTTTGGAAACTATCATAATTTTGATTGAATGTTTCACGCCAAATTCTTATCTTTCTGTAGACACCCTTTTTAATAGAGGAAAGGATCCTTGTATGCACTCTAAGATCAGTGCTAAAGCACTTCAGAGATCAGAAAAACTAAGAAATAATTCACAGAGAGTCCCGTTTAACATTGTTCAACACCGGGCTGGCCATTTCTGTCGTGTTTTTTAAACCCAGTATTTGCGAGGGGTAAACTAGAGGCTCACAACCTCATATGACAAAATACTTATAATCCATGCCTGTGCTGATGATCAAAGCTGGTTTTTTTCCAATGGGGTCTAATGTGAAGCAATGTTTCCATTTGCAGCCTTGTTTTTGTCAGATCCATTTAAAATAAGTAGTTTTTGTGAAGGACCTTCCATACATTATTCCGATACACCTAAGTTTAATTTGCTGCAATGGTTTAGGAGCAGATGATGTAAATAACGATTTTCCTATAGGGTTGATTTGTCAACTATGTTTAGTGATGGCAGTCATGTTTTTTTTTGTCAGGTCGGGATTGAATGAGAAACCTCTGTAAAGGACATTCCATGCATAATTCCTGTTTAAAGTTTTGTTGAATTTGCTTCAATGGTTTCAGAGTTGAAGATGTAAATATGATTTTCCCATATGGCCCAATCTTAGACTATAGTCAACGCTTGCGGTCATGTTTATTGTCTGGTCGGAATTAAATGAGCAACCTTTGAAAAGTACCTTTCCGACATCATTCCAGTACAGTTAAGTTAAATACTACTGTACATTAGTTTCAGAGCAGATGATGAGAATGATGTTTTCCCATAGGCTGACGACCTTGTTTTATGTCGGGTCGAACAGAAATGAGCAATTTCTGGAAAGGACCTTCCATACTTCATTCTTGTAAATGGTTTTGAATTCAGTGGTTTCAGAGAAGATGATCAAAATATGACTTTGCCATTATGGCCCAGTGTAAATATATGTTTGCCCCGTCGGCATACAGACATATGCCATGTTTTTTCTTGGATCCGGCCGAAATGAGCAATCTTTGTAAAGTACCCTTTTTAAATCCGATTTTTGTTGAATCGGAAAGAAATAAGCAATCTTTGTAGAGGAACGCCTGTACATCATTCCAGTACAGCCAAGTTAAGTTTGCTTCATTAGTTTCAGAGTAGATGATGAAAATAATGATTAGGCAAAAGCTAAGGTCTTTATAGTACTATTGAAAGTCGTCAAATTATTGTGACGTCACAATAAAATTTATGCGCCTGCTTGGCTTGCGGCTGTGTGTACCGTTAATAAACGTCATTTCAATAAATGTGTCCCTATCTGATCTTCTTGACCAATCAAAGAGGGGGCGGGGGGAGGCTCATCAAATATAGTGATGTGTCCGATTCATTGTTCGCTTCTATATCTATTATTGACAGTTCCTTTGTAAAAAGATGACACAATGATACATTGTGTAAGAATGTATACAATATTTTGTCTGTTGCCTTGCACATTTGATGACATTGTGTTTTCTTTAACACAGAAGCTGACAAAAGATATACACGTCACAAACTGGNGGGGGGGGGGGACAGATTTATTGAATCGGTTCTAAAGGTAATTTTATTTCACCTTTTGTCACTTTTCTACCATAAAAGTGAACTAGCTCAAGTCATACGTGTCTAAAAACTTTAAAATGGTGTAATATACCTACCACAGTAGTCAAACTATGTTCCGCATTACCACTACAGGCTTGACTAGTTATATATCCCCTAAAAATTGAGTTGACAGTATTGAAGAAACTAGATTTCCCTGCTCCAACTTGTCCTATGAGCAGAAAACGGGCTTGTGACACTTTAAGGTCTTTAAGGGGTTTGTATTTTTCTATTTTCTCTTTCAAGTCAGTCATCAGCTGCAATATAAACATAGAGATAAACATTAAGTTTGATATAAAAAGCAAGCATAAAGTTGCCTAGTAAACTCGTATAGAGTTCGATAAGAGTAGACCTACATTTGTACCTTGGTCGTTGTGAATGCTCATTCTCGCATCTACAAGCTGGAGAGAGATTAATATGAGTTGCATAGAGACATAAGTTGACAAAATGTGCATATGCAGAAACTAAATTTACAGAAACTTCGATATTTTGTTATTTACTACCAATGGGCCGATGTCACTGCTGGTGGACTGTTAGTTCTCGAGGGTATTCACCAACCCAGTTGCCAGTACTTTGGTGCTGGTCCGAAAACCGATTTTATTTGGAAACTTGCAATATTTAAATTAAACAAAATTTTGTTCAAAACTAAGGAGTATCTCCCTCTCGCATAGCCGTGTCCTTAGCTTATTTTGGTTGTACTTTATAGTTCCTATTGATAATTTGTTCTCTATGAGCTTTAACACATATATCGGTATCTGGATTTCCAAATGTTTTGATTAGATCTGCACTGAAGAGACATAAGTTGACGAAATGCGCATATGCAGAAATTATGGCACGTATTTCGAACGAAAACTAGGCGTTTTCTTGCGAAATACCAGGTATACCGCACGTCAACTAGGGGTTTCCGATCGGTATACATAGAATTTCGCCGAAAACCCTAGTTTCCGATCGAAATTGAACGGAAACTAGTGGTTTCCGAAGAAAACCCATAGATTCCGATCGGTATCGGAAATTCGAGATTAAACCGAAAACGCTCTTCATAGTTTTAACCAATGAGAAACGAGAAACGAAAACGCTCTTTGATATTTAACGTTCGTTCAATCATAAGAAACTAAATTTACAGTAACTTCGGTATTTCTGGTATAAGAGAAAGCATTCCACATTCTTTCAACATTCTGTAGTCCGCAACCAGGGCGATCAGACCAGACTGAAAGCTAGTAAGTATTATAAGTATTACTAAAGATAAAGGGGGTCGCAGTCGGTACCAGTTGTATAACAAGTAAAGTCAATATGGGCATCCCCAATGTCGAATAGTTCCAACCATGCTTGACCGAGATACGTAACTTAAGTTAATTTTACTGCGATTGACGTACCAAAAGTAGGGTCTAGGTTATATATGTATTATTGCTCTGGGATTTAATGGTCAGTACTTATGTAATATAATCAAAAGAAGGGAAAAAAATTGTGATAGTAAAACTTACCCAATTATAGTTTGTTATATTTGTTGTACATAAATATTAGTTTATCATGTATACCAAAATCAGTGCTATCAGCTTTACCGCTATGGTACCACTATGCGGATATGCTACCAATAGCAAATTACGCTACCATTATATACATCACTACCAGATCTGACCAGTTATACAGAAACCACGTCTACGGTCACTTCGGAACCATTATTTAGCCCACTCTACCCGAAAATCTTAGTGATGTTGAAAAATATAATACTGGTAGCAAGTACTTAGTTTTTAAACAGATGATTAAATGTGATTAAAAACCTTGGGGAAACCTTGTTAATAATTTCACTGCGACAAAATCTGACATTTATTCTGGTATTGTCCTTCTTTTTGGTGATAAGCTGGTAATCAAAGTCACAATTTTTAATTCTACAGAATAAAGCGTAAAGTATATCAGAGAGATATTTTCAGAAGAACCTTACAAGACGTGTGTAGCCTAATGTTTCTCAGATTCACAAATCTGCTCCACGGAAAATAGTCTGGACATATCAAATGAACTCAATTTTAAAAGTCAAATCCCCAGGGAAAGTGCCATCCTTTATGTGTAATTCATCTGACATGTCAAAAGCAAATAAATTGACCAGGAAAATGTCGAGTTCAAGTAATGGCAAATAATAACTGTGTTTAGATGCAAACAAAAAGTCTCCCGAACGAACTCCAATGTCAGAATTCAAAGCTTAAATATGAGACCTGCACACTCCATGCGATGTATTTGTGAAGCTCATTAGATTATGAGACCTTTTAAATTTCCTGACAAATGACTCCAGTTTGACAGTAGTTGTTTCAAAACTATACTATTTAAAGAACAACATTCTATTAAATTAAATTTGGACCACTATTTATTTTCCCACCTTTTGGTATTTCTATGGCAATGGCTGTCAGTTTGAAAACTATAGTCAACACTGTTCATATAATGTTTCTCTAAAGTTTCATCCAATATGGAGCACTTAAGATTTTCCCATCTTTCTTCCGTTTCAATGGCCAAGACTGCCATTTTGAAAATTTTTGACTTGAAAATAATTTCTACACTACTTATACAATATCTCGGTAAAATTTCATCCAAGTTGGAGAACTTTTAATTTTCTCGCCTTTTTCCATTTCCATGGCAACAACCGCCATTTTGAAATTTTGGACCTAAAAATAATATTTAAACTGCTTGTACAAATTTTCTGTAAAATTTCATTCAATTTGAAGTTCTTTAATTTTCCTGGTTTTGGCATTTACATGGCAACCGGCGCCATAACATTTTTGAAAATTTCAAGACTGGATTGCAGATATATATATGGCCCTTTATCATAATGCTAAATTTCAGGTGGCTGAGAAATTGGTGGACAAAGTTGCGTGAAAAGAAAAAGAAAGAAGAAGTGCAGAAGAAAAAACGGAGCAAAAACTATAAGTCTCCACACTTCCTTTGGGAGACTCAAATACAGAACAGCCCGATACGTGATTACAATTTAACAAAAGAAACGGGGCCTTTCAATGTTTACCATAGTTATATATTTCAAAGAGTTGTTCCTGGCAAGATTTTTTTTTCTAAAATCACACATTTCATTACAATATCAAAACTAGATGTTGTCGGAAACAACAGCTATCCCCGCACTCCCTGTTTGACACAGAAAACAGTTGTTATACACCCTTGGCATAATTTTTTTTCATTATCTTTGAAATCTACCTATTGATAGTCATTATTGTTACTAAAAGAATTCTAGGATATATGGTTGCTAAGTAGAATTCCAAAAAATAAGTGGTCTTTGAGACTTTCAGGAAATTAACCAAAACTGGAATAAATATTTTTGAAATCCAGTTGATGAATATGTTTTTCCTAAACTAAATAAACAATTTAATTATGGTTGCTAGGTAGAATTCCAAAAAATAAGTGGTCTTTGAGACTTTCAGGAAATTTACCAAAATTGGAATCAAATATTTTTGAAATCCAATT
>MJUU01020342.1:76686-116618 GCA_002080025.1 Modiolus philippinarum
CTTAACGTGGCCACTAGACCGTGAAATTGAGGTCAAGGACAAAAGTCACCTGCCAGACTGACATGTACTACCCAAGACCAACCTACATACCAAATATTATCAACCTACCACTTCTAGTTATTGAGAAATGGACTTAAGCAGAAAAACTTAACGTGGCCACTAGACCGTGAAATTGAGGTCAAGGTCACATGACAAATGTCAGACTGGCATATACCAAAATAAATCTTGCAATAGGACAAATATTGTGAGTTTAGAGGCTACAGTTGCTGAGAAATAGACTTGAATGTAAAAATTTAACAAAGTCACTGAACCATGAAATTTAGGTCAAAGAAACATGACAGGTGTCAGACTGGCGTGTACCCATATAGATCTCCCTACAAACAAAATATGACGGGTCTAGGTGTAACAGTTACTGAGAAAAGGACTTGAATGTGAAACTATGTCGCAAATTTTTAAAGTTCACTGAACCATGCAATTGAGGTCAAGGCAACTCGACAGGTGTCAGACTGCCGTGTACCCATATAGATCTCACTATAGACCAAATATGACAAGTCTAGGTATTATAGTTCCTGAGAAAAGGACTTGAATGTGAAACTATGTCGCAATGTTTATGTGCTTATTGAACCATGAAAACAAGGTCAAGGTAATCCAAAATATATGCTGCTGGAAAGGTCATCACTTGGTGGTGCTGTGGACCAAAGATGATGTTTGTATGTATTACCCTTGAAAAGTTATGAAGGTTTTAGAAAAAAGTTTACGCCGCCGCCGCCGCCGCCGCCGCCGCCGCCGCCGCCGCCGTCGCCGCCGGATTACTATACCTATGTCTCGCTTTCAGCGACTTTAGTCGCAGGCGAGACAAAAAAGATGCTAACATAATTGTTTCCGCTGAAAAAAATATTCTTTTATTTTTTTGTTACTGCTGAATTTCATTTGGTCACGTTCGTTAAGACCGTTTGGTTCTAAAGTACAAAGCTGATGGACCCAAAAATTTTCCCGCAAATCCCTTGTTGAGTCATCCCATTGATCGTTTTCTTCAATGATCTGCACTTTGATGTCTTCAAAAATATGTCCTGTCGTTTGGAGATGGCGGGTGACAGGACAGTTTCGTTTTTTGTTATGAAATGAACGGTGGTTGTTTAACCTGATGTTGAAACAGGTGGTAGTTTGTCCAACATATTGTAAACTGCATGAACCACAAGTCAATAAATAGATGCAGTTTTTGGTTTTGCAAGATACAGGTGAGAAAATTTTGTAAGTTTCTTGGGTGACACTACTTTTAAATGAATCGCCAATGTTTGCAGATTTAATCAGCCTGACGAAGCCTGTGGAAAGGCGAAAATTTGCTGTAAATTTAACATCAATTTACGTTTTAGTGTTGTTACAATTATTTTACGCAGACACTTATATTATTCCTTTTTTATTCAATTGTATCAGCCTTCAGTTGGCAGATCCGACACTCAAATTTAACAAGTTTGTTGCTGTTGCTATTTTTATATATATATATATATATATATATATATATATATATATATAACCCAACGGGGTTAGAATTAGAGAAATGAATATCGCGATTGCCTTCCCACCGAGGGATTTGTCTGTTCTTCGAATGCACAGATATTGCAGACAGATTACACTGCCCACACCATCTCTGTGGGAGACATAGATCGAACTACAAATTTATTTTATGTGACACTTAAGTATATTAATTAACCGAAATTATAACATGTCTACCGTGGTCCAGTGGTTCACTGGACCACGGTAGACATGTTATAATTTCGGTTCACTGGACCACGGTAGATATGTTATAATTTCAGTTAATCAATATACTTAAGTGTCACATAAAATAAATTTGATGAAGGTTTCAAAGTTCTATCTCTTATCGTTTCGGAGATAGGGGTACCCGGGAATGGCCGAAAATACATTTTTTCTTAGTTAAGTAATATAGACGTGTT
Organism: Modiolus philippinarum; assembly: GCA_002080025.1. Lineage (NCBI taxonomy): Eukaryota > Metazoa > Mollusca > Bivalvia > Mytilida > Modiolidae > Modiolus > Modiolus philippinarum. The sequence continues at coordinate 78,639 of MJUU01020342.1, forward strand.
ATATATGTTTTTGGGGGTAACTTTGATCATCTAAATCGAATGGTGACATTAATTAAGCAATATCTCTAATATTTGGGGTGTTATAAGGAGTCCAAAATTTCGGGAATGGCCAAAATTACCAAATTGTCTAAGTCGAGAACTATAGACGTGTCATATATGTTTTCGGGGTATCTTTACCATCTAAAGCGAGTGGTGGTATTTGTGAGGTCGTATCTCTAATATTTAGGGTGTAGCAGTGGGTTCAAAATTTTGACAGGGGGTCATCTAGTGAATTTTTCAAAATATATTTAAACAGTTGTCTGATATATGTTTTCTTGGTATCTTTGTCATTCTTAATTCAATGGTCATATTTACGAAGTCCCATCTATGGCTGTTAGGGGGTCCCCAAATTTTTTCAAGGGGTCAATCATAAATCAAACGCCTATATACTGGGCCACAACGACTGGAGTTCCCATTCTGCTTCTAACCTTGGAACTGAACAGACTTGTAAAGACTTTACCTATACATAACGAAGTTCCAGGTAGTGAACAGAGACACTCAATGAAAACTGCAAGACTCTACAAGATGTCTAGAACTGCCCCTTACCACGAGACTGAAAGAAAACAACCAATGAGACGAATGAAAACAGCAAGACTCAATAAGATGTCCAGAACTGCCTCTTATTGTATGACTGAGAGAAGTCAACCACTGAGACGAACTTGCGGAATATGCCATCAAACCTTTAGTCGCCAAGATAATCTCCAACTACACATGAATGCACATAAAATCAGGCCCAACAGGTTTCGTTGTGAAGAATGTGGACAGAAATGCAGTAGTAAGGATGTGTTATTACGTCATCAACGTACCAAGTATCAAAGCAGAGAAAACGCTCGAGTCCAACCGAACAGCATGAATGGTTTTATCATCACATTGAAGATAGAACCCAACGAACCAATGGACAGATGCATTGAAACAATATATCCCCCGAACCAAGAAGATGCAGAAGAAATCAACATCCCATTGAATGGACTTTAACTCCAGATACAATTTAAAGACTGCACGTGGATCTCCGACCCGTGGCTGTCTCATGACGGAGAAAATAAATTATGAAATTGATAATGACTTTGTTATTCTTATTTGCCCTTGAAACAGCGCCCAGTACTTTAGGAAAAGTAAAATAAACCCAAGAACAACAGCAATATTTCAAACCGCCCAGCAGCAGCAATCACCACCACTGAAACCAAGCAATCATCACAACCACCACTAAATTCACCGAAAAAGCACGACAATATCAGTATAATGAAAAAATTTAACGTAAAAAAACACAAATAAAAGAGAAACAACTCGAAAAATTTAACAAAAGCACAAATTAAAAAAAAACACGATTAAAACAAAAATTTTTACATGAATTAACAATACAACTAGAAAAATAAATTCAAAAAGATATCGTCAAAGTCAAACAAAATTTACACAAATTTTAACTACAACTTTAAAAGAGATATTACAAAAACCTTAGCTGAGACAAAAATTTGTACAAAAACGTTAAACATAAACAACATGTATTCACGAAAACTCAAAGTAAGAAAACAGATGTGATAAAAGTTGAACATAATGAAAGTTAAATTAAAAAATACGTACAAAATGTGTAGAATATGTGAAATAAAACTCACAATAGTCATAGAAAAATGTTAAAATAAACAAAACGAGTGTGTTAAATTCAAACAAATAATAATAAAATAAACAAATCTTGAAAAAATATGTACAAATTAGTAAAACAGAACAAACGAAACATGTAAAAGTTTGAACAAATCATGTAGAAGTGTTATTAGCTCACCTGACCCAAAGGGTCAGTGTGAGCTATTGCCATCACTTGGCGTCCGTCGTCCGTCCGTCCGTCCGTCTGTTTACTTTTCACATTTTCAGCAACTCCTCTGAAACTACTGAGGCAAATTCAACCAAACTTTACAGGAATGATGTATGGAAGGTCCTTAACAAAGATTGCTCATTTCGTTCTGATCCGACATAAAACATGGCCGCCAGTGCGGAAGTTGTATTAAACATTGGACCCTATGGGGAAAAACGTCATTTTCATCAACTCCTCTGAAACCACTGAAGCAAATTCAACCAAACTTTACAGGAAAAATGTATGTAAGGTCCTTTACAAAGATTGCCCATTTCCTCTCGATCCGACAAAAAACATGGCCGCTTGCGCAGAACTTGTATTTAACATTGAACCCTATGGGAAAACATCATTTTCATCAACTCGTCTGAAACCAGTGAAACAGATTCAACCAAACTTTATAGGAATGATGTACGGAAGGTCCTATACAAATATTGCTCATTTCGTTTCGATTCGATAAAAAACATGGCCGCCAGCGTGGAACAGTTTAACATTGGACCCTATGGGAAAAACATTTTCATCTTCTCTTAAACCACTGAACCAAATTTAACCAAACTATACACGAATAATGTACTAAAGGTCCTTAACAAAGATTGCTCATTCATTCTAATCCAATAAAAAAACATGGCGCCAGCACGGAACATAGTTTAACATTGGACCCTATGGGAAAAAACATTTTCATCTTCTCCTCTGAAACCACTGAAGCAAATTCAACTAAACTTTACAGGAATGATGTACGAAAGGTCTTTAATCAAGGTTACTCATTTCGTTCCGATCTGATAAAAAAACATAGCCCCCAGCACAGAACTTAGGTTTAACATTGGACCCTAGAGGAAAAATCACGTACTAAAGGTCCTTAACAAAGATTGCTCATTTCCTTCTGATCCGATAAAAAACATGGCCCCCAGCATAGAGCATAGTTTAACATTGGACCCTATAGGAAAATCACATTTTCAGCATCTCCTCTTAAACCACTGAAGCAAATTCAACCAAGAGAATGATGTACTAAGGTTGCTCAATTTGTCTTGATCCGATAAAAGCATGGCCATCAGCACAGAACTTAGTTTAACATTGGACCCTATGGGAAAATCACATTTTCATCTTCTCCTCTGAAAACACTGAAGCAAATTCAACTAAACTTTATGGGAATGATGTACTAAAAGTCCTTAACAAAGCTTGCTCATTTCTTTCTGATCCGATAAAAAACATGGCCGCCAGCATGGAACTTAGGTTTAATATTGGACCCTTTGGGAAAATCACATATTCATCTTCTCTGTTAAAACCACTGAAGTAAATTTAACAAAACTTTACGGCAACAGAAAAAGTAAATATACAACCTGCAAGAAATGGAGGGGAGAAACAAATCGGACCCTATAAAATGGATGGATACTACGAGAACGAAAGCGGGAAATACATATTGGAGTTTAACGGAAAATTCTGGCACGGCTGTTTACATTGTTATAGTAGAAATGATGACTCCTTTGGAACCAAGAGAAGTTTTTTATGTTGGAAGAACCGAAGCATTTAAACTGTGTGGACAAGACCAGGACATATCGTACGCCGATGTCACCTCACTGTATCCTTACATCAACAAAACGGGAAAAACGCCTATAGGACACCCCGAGATCATCACAGAAAACTTCACTGACGTTCAACAGTACGAAGGACTCATCAAATGTAAAGTTATCCCACCGAGAGGTCTCCACATCCCAGTTCTCCCGTCAAAAATAAAAAAGTTATTATTTACTTTGTGTAAAACCTGTGCCGAATCTCGTCAACAGACACAGTGCCAGCATACCGATGAGCAACGAGCTCCGATCGGAACTTGGGTGACAGACGAAATCAAATAAACTTTGGAGAAAGGATACCAAATTGAAAAAAATACGAAGTGTGGCATTTCGAGACGGAGCAATACGAACCATTAACTAAGACTGGAGGACTTTTTACAGAGTATATTAATACCTTTCTTGAAATGAAACAGGAAGTCAGTGGGTGGCCAGAATGGTGTCAAACTGAAGAAGACAAATGGAAGTATATTAAAGACTATCTCGACAAGGAAGGCATACTTCAGGAGTATGATAAAATAAAAAAGATCCCGGGCTAACGAGCTTTAGCGAAGTTAATGTTGAACAGCTTTTGGGGAAAATTTGGTCAAAGATCTAACCTACCTCAAATCAAATACGTGTGTGATCCTGCAGAATACTTCGACATGTTAACCAGCGATCAGATACTTGTTATGGGTATCAATTTTGTCAGCGATGAGATGGTGGAAATTAGATATCAGTATAAAGAAGAGTTTGTAGAGTTTGCTGCTTACAAGACCACCCAAGCAAGACTGAAACTTTACAGTTATTTGGAGAAGTTGAATACCCGTACTCTATACGCCGACACCGATTCCATTGTTTATACATCTCAACCTGGAGAATGGAGGCCCGAATTCGGGATCACCTAGGGGACCTTACGAACGAAATACCAAACAACAAAATTACAGAGTTCGTGACTGAAGGACCGAAAAACTATGCCTACAAATTGGAAAGACCTGACAAAGACGGATATATGACCATATGTAAAGTACGAGGAATCACACTCAACTACAGAAACTCTTTAACGATCAACTTCGATACGATAAAACATATGATCACCAACAACAGAGACGCCGTGAAGACTTTGACTGATGATTTCAAAGTAAAGAGGGACCAAAAGAGATAACTGACCGTACATCAAGACAACGATTACAGAATTGTGTTCGATAAAAGGGTCGCCATGGATGATTTAAGCACAAGACCTCATGGCTTTTAAATTGTACTGGCAGCATGTGGATCACTCTCCGACCCATGACAGCTCTATGACGGAGAAAATAAAATATGTATACTTGTAACAAGTTGATTATCTAATTAGTATCAGAAAGGAAACTCTTTCAGATAACTTAATACCGAAGTCACGGTGAATTTACTTTCTGCATATGCGCATTTCGACAACTTATGTCTCATCAGTGCAGATAAAATCTAAACGTTTGGAAGACCATAAACTCAAAGATTTTTAAAAACTGATAGACAACAAATAACCAAAGTGATCTAAATTTAAAGCCAAAATCAGCTAAGGACAGAGCTTTGCATGGGGGAGATACTCCTTAGTTTTCAATAAAATTTACAAAATTTTAGATATTGGAAGGTTTCAAAAATAATCGGCTTTCGGGTCAGCACCGAAGTACTGACTACTGGGCTGGTGAATACCCTCGGGGACTAACAGTCCACCAGCAGTGGCATCGACCCAGTGGTAACAAATAACTAAATACCGAAGTCACGGTGAATTTACTTTCTGCAAATGCGCATTTCGAGAAACGAAAGAAATATAACAATGTAGAAGCACATGTACAGAGACACAAAAAGGAGATTGGAGTTACGGTTGGGAAAAAGGCCAGAACAAAACAAGACAGAACAGAACAGGGAAACAAATCAATAGAAAACATCATATGATTTCAGGGTTAATGTAATAGCACAAATAAGGGAGACACCTAAAATAATAGAAAAGCACATCCAAGCCTTGGAAATACATTTAAAAAGCTTCCAAATTAATTTGGAACAACACAAAAATGAAGATAATTAAAGACCTGTGTTATGGTTAGGTTTTAGGTATGATTAGATGGGTAAGTTAGAGTCAAGAAGGGGTACATTAGGGATTATAAGTTTTATAGATGTTTTATAGATGACTAAATATCTTCCAGCGTCCCACCACTTTCACACCGCTACACTACCTTTGCGGCGCTCTACATTCAAGACGTTGGAAGACGGGGCTGAAGACATTATACAAAATGAGAGGGATACCTGGGAAGGGGTAGGGCTTTAAGCGTAAACCCCAACTATATATATATATCTAAGGGACAGGTTAAAATATCCTGATCCATGTCTGCATACAATTAAACGGAATCACAGTTATTACAAACAGAACTAGCTCTTAAAACTGATATTTAATTAATCAAGGCGATCGATAATTTCGGAGGAAAGTTTGAGGGAACTTGAACATTGACCTATTGGGGCCAAAGTGACCCGATACACTACTCGTGTCCTTGGCTTATTTTAGCTTTTCTACTAGTATTTAGATCTTGTTGATAATTTGTTCTCTATCAGTTTTGACACATATCTCGGTATATGGATTTCCTAGATTTTGATTTTATCTGCACTGAAGAGACATAAGTTGTCGAAATGCGCATATGCAGAATCCAAATTAACATCACTTCGGTATTATGTTACTTGAAGAAATACATATATTTTATGACTACATGTGTTCGTTTTGGATTGACCTTGCTCCGATATGTTGGCCTTGTTTTTTGGCGTATTGAAAAGAGACGAGATATTTTTGTAAAAGAACTTCTATAAATCATTTCTGGTCAGTTTGCAAAAGAATGCCGTAGCAAAAAGGCAGAAAAGGGGAAATATCACAATCAAAACCCCAAAACAGGACAATAGCACAAATGGAGACAAAATGACAAAGATAAAACAACAAAATAAATGAACAAGAACAGTACACAACTAAAGCACTTACAATGTGAACCCACACACACAAAAAAATGGATTAAATCACCAGGCTTGCATGATCTGTTCCACGCGTGGCATCCGTCACACTGCCAATTATAACTTAAGTGTTACGTAAAAGTCGATAATTATGTATATGTAAGAATATGATAATCCCCTTCTTCATAGATAAGTACGAGTTTACGAGTACTTATCATGGGGATTATCATATTCTTACATAGTTAAAACATTGTGATATGCCTTGAGGGCACTCAGATGTATTTGATCTTAATTAGTAAATGATTAGTTAAATCAACATATTGTCATTCTGATTGTCACACAAGTTAAGGTTTTTGTCAGCTAAAAACTAATAAAATACATAAAATTCTTGCATTTCATTGGTCGAAAGCACTTTGCAATGTTCTAATAAATAATTGACAATATAAATTAAAGGAAGTGTTGAATTAGTGTTACTTTCAGATATAAAGTTTTTAGCTGACAAAAACCTGCAGTTACAAAAAGAAAAAAAAACATGAAATTTGTCCCTTTCCACAGAAATAAAAAACTTACAATTTTTACCTTTCATTGTTAGAAAACACCCCAATCATTAAAATATTTCCAACACACACATTTTCCAATGCATGTCATTGGCGGAACCAGAGGGGTTCCGGGGTAAGAAGCCCCCTATTTTCTGGTCAATCATGTATTTTTTAATGAATATACCGATGTTTTATAAAGAAGTACCCACAAAAAAATTTTCGTGCCTCGCTCCTCTCGGTGATTTTCCTTCATTTTAAAATCGGAACCCCCTTTTCAAATTGCCTGGATCCCTGCCTGCATGTGTTAGCCTAAATCACTCTAAAAGTAGGTAAAAATAGGTTAAGGTTTTTACCTTGCCTACACACATATACTCCAATGCATGTTTTATCCTACATAGACTATCCTATTAATCCATTCATTCAACTGAAAACCCTTAACTGTGTGACAATCAGAATGACAATATCTTGATTTCACTAATCATTTACTAATTAAGATCAAATACATTTGAGTGCCCTCAAGGCATATCACAATGTTTTAAGTATGTAAGAATATGATAATCCCCATGATAAGTACTCGTAAACTCGTACTTATCTATGAAGAAGGGGATTATCATATTCTTACATATACTTAGAACATTGCAAAGTGCTTTCGACCAATGAAATGCAAGAATTTTATGTCTATTATTTCTGTGGAAAGGTACTATACCATGTTCTTAGTAAAGGATTATTTATTGTGTTATTTTGTATCTTGTACAATAGACTTGATTACAACTGCTTGTTGTGCCCCGGAGCGAGGAAAAAAAATCAAATTGATTCATTATAAAAAATTGAAAATATAAATTAAAGGAAGCTTAATCAAAGCACCCATTCTTAGTTTAGCTTCCCACCTAAACATGGTCATAATCCGGGATTATACAGAACCCCAAGTCCTGGATTAACATTATCCATACCTTGTTTTTGTTCAGCGTCTTAATGAGCTTCCAGATTTTAAATATATTTAAAGAATGATTATATGTGCAAAACGAGCAAGCCCTTGTAGTTCGATTAAAAAATAAGCAAAATGTTAAAGTTTATTATTTTTTTTTCCAAAAAGTACTTCACATGCCTAGGTCATGAACATTAGGTTCAATTTTCTGGTAAGGTCTTTGAAAGGTATTTTTGAAAGTTCGATTCAATATGTCCCCTGCTTTTTTTATCTGGGTTGAAAACTGAAAGAAGAGTTGATTTCACACAATAGGTACCTCTGCTGAAAATGTTCATAGTTCCTAAGTTTTGAAAAATAGGAAAAATTTCCGAAAAATAATTTCATAAAGTCAGGTGCACATCTTCAATATATATAGAAACATTCTGTGTAGTTTTTAAGATCAGGGCTGAAAACTGAAGGAGGAGTTGATTTTACACAATTGGTACCCTCTGTTGAAAATGTCGATAAAAAGTGACAGAAAGTTCCCAAGCTGGAAAAGTAAGAAAAAAAATCTAAATAATGCTGTAAAGTCAGGTGCACATCTTCAATATATATAAAAACATTCATTCTGTGAAGTTTTTAAGATATGGGTTGAAAATTGTAGGAGGGGTTGATTTCACAAAATAGGTACACTCTGTTGAAAATGTCGATAAAAAGTTCCTTAGTTCCTAAGTCCGGAAAACACTACATTCACGTCGAAAGCGACGCAAATAAATTTGTTTTTTAGAATTCATAATCAAGATGCGCCTTCATGTTACTTCGCGTTGGAAAACTTGCACTTTAATTTTAGAAATCTGTATGATTATCGAATTTCAGTTATTACACTACAATTATATTCAAATTCATATTTTCCATCAACTGTAAAATTGTGGAACGAACTTCATAACATTACTCGAAAATTTCCCATTGTCAATTCATTCAAACGTAGACTGAAATAAACGTTAATTCAGAGAAGCCGCCAAGTTATTACTGGATTGGCGAACGTAAGCTAAATATTTTACATACAAGACTACGACATAGATGTAGTTATTTAAACGCAGGCCTATTTAGAGTCCATTTTAATAATAAGGATCCAAGATGTGTATGTGGAATGGTAGTTGAAGATGCTTTGCATTTCTTTTTAGAATGTCATCTTTATAATGAAGCAAACAAAATCTTCTCGAAAAAAATAAATTTTCTGGACGTATATATAGAAACTTTTCCCTTTGGTCATGATGCCTTAACTTATGATACTAATGAAATTGTTTTCAAATCTGTTCAACTGTACATCAAACAAACAAAACGGCTCTTATGATCACAATTAGTAATATGACAATTATTTACCTTTCTTTACTTTTTTTTTATCTCTTCTCATTCTATCTCTTTTCGAATCTCTTTCTTTTCTTTTCTGTTTTTACATTGTATAAAGTGTGATTGAACTATTATATATTGAAACTTCAAAATTAATTTACTTTAGCTATCATTGTGCTTAATTTATGTTGTTATATACTGTAATATATAATTGTATTGTGAATCATTATTTGACTATGTTGCTGATACTTGTAAACTGTATTTATGTATATTTTATGGAGAGGACCTTTGTAAGTTGGTTTAATTTATGTCCAATCCAATTGTTAAATTTAGCAATAAAATAAATTAATCTAAATCCCCTGCTTTTATCGGTAGTCGGTTTGTAATATCCTTATATAAAAGAAATTTTGAGTTGTTCTTACTTAACGGTGTAAAAAACTAAACCAAAGCAATATACATACTTTCACATTCCACTCAGGTGTCTTTCTCCAAGGATCATCTAAAGGTGCATTTGTGCCCATATCTAATAAAACAATATATTTTTGTAGTAAAACAGCACAGATGGAATATATGATCCTAATGCCAAGAATTTATGTAGATTTCTTATAATATGATTTTACAATACATGAATTAGTTAAACCCGAGCCGGGTGGCCTCACTTGCTTTTAATATACATAAAAACATTGAATTGCCAAAAACACAATTACAGTAATTGGGAAGGGTTAATATTCTAAAAAATGCATGGGTGTTCGGCGGAACAGATGTATCGCCGGCACCATATATTTTAAGAATTCCTGTTTTGTTATATAATGACAAAGTCCAATGATAATCTGAAAAAATAAAAATTCAAAAAAATTGCTTATTGCTTATTGTAACGCAGAGCGTTACAGATGTCCCCCAGACGAACACTGTTAATTTTTTTCCACAGTTTCCATGGCAACAGCATCATTTTTGAGATTTCTAAGACTAAACATTAATTTCTACACGTCAGATAACTATCACATAAAATTTCATCCAATTGAAGCACTTTGAATTTTTCTGCCCTTTTTCCATGGCAATGGCAGTCATCTTAAAAATTTTAAGGCTTAAAATCATTTCTACACATGTCAGACAACCTTCCGGTAAAATTTCATCCAAATTGGAGCATTTCAAATTTTCCCGCCATTTTCCGTTCCATGGCAACGGTTGCCATTTTGAAAATTTTAAGACAAAAAATCAATTCTATGCATGCTAGACAACCTTCCTGCAAAATTTCATCCAATTCTGAGCACTTTGAATTTTCCCGCCTTTCTCTGTTTCCATGGCAACGGTCGCCATTTTGAAAATTGGTCGCCATTATGAAAATTTTAAGACCAAAAATCTATTCTATGTATTCTAGGCAACATTCCTATTAAATTTCATCCAATTCTGAGCACTTTGAATTTTCCCGCCTTTTTTCCGTTTCCATGGCAACGGTCGCCATTTTGAAAATTTTAAGACCAAAAATCAATTCTATGTATTCTAGGCAACCTTCCTGTAAAATTTCATATAATTCTGAGCACTTTGAATTTCCCCCGTCTTTTTTCCGTTTCAATGGCAACGGCGGCCATTTTGAAAATTTTGAAAGGTTTCTGCACATCTACCCATGTAGGCCAACATTTCTGTGAAGTTTCATTAAGTTTGGCCCAATAGTTTCTGAGAAACGTGTCGGACAAGAATTGAGCAGAAGAAAGAAGAAGAAAAATAACGAGTGATGATATGTTTGCATGCAAACACAAGTCGCCCAAACCAGATTCCATACTCAACTGCTCTTTCAAAAAAAATGCCGTGTTGTATATGTACCGCCAATGATTGTAATAAGTTGTTCTGAAATATTTTTTTTATTCCTCATGTAAGAAATAGTTTCTTAAACTCATTATGTTTTCGTCTATCAGTGCGATTAGTGCTATGATTCACTGTTCAAAATTTACAAGGATTGCGTCAGAAAGTTGTGTCATTATGACTACCCATCTCTGAGATAAAGTTTGGACAACGTTTGTAAAATCCAATGAGGAATAATAATAATCAAAATGTTTTGTAATTTTTTCACCAATGATAAATGTGTTCTGAAATAATTTCCTTTTTTATTCATCATGTAAGAATTTGTGTCTTCAACTCATTATGTTTTCATCGAACAGTGCTAGTTGTGCTTTGATTCAAGATGAAAACTTCATATCCTGTTTCATCCCGGGGTTTCATCATATAATATAATCATTTTTTTTTAATATTACATGGTGTTTTTTTTTGTTACATAAAGTTTTATCAGTATCAATTATTTAGCTGTATGACTACCAGTAATTAAACTGTCAAATCTAAAGTTGATAAATGCCACATGCATAACACTGGTTGTTTTAGGTAAAATATTTTACTAGTTAATTAGAACAGATGGTTAATATTTCCCCAATTATTTAAATATATTTATATACCTGTCATCACCTACACCACTAATAAAATTCTAATTTCAGTTGATGTAAAGGTTATCAATGTCAAACCACAAATGATATATAAAGAAGTAATTTTCATTCATTTAAATAGCAAGATATGATCAAATAATTTTGGACCAATATAACAAATGAAGATCTTAACAAGACACACATTTTTGCCATTACTTTTAATCAGCTAACTTCTATGGTTTAAGAGTTGTTACAAAAACAAGGTTTAGGGTCAAAGTTCAAAGTGACTATTGACCTTTGACTCTAGCATTTTTAAATGTAAGACATATCACCTAAGTTGAATGGAAAAGGTTTCAGGTTTCTATCTCTTACCGTTTTCGAGAAAAACCTACTTAAAAGATATGATGAAACTTTCAATGGTCATAACTCCTGAACGGTTGACCATAGAATTTCGATCTAAATGTAAGAAATGTCCGTCATGACCTAACTAACATTTTTGTCATACATTTTATCAGCTATCTTTTACAGTTTCAGAGTTAATCCAATAATAAGATTTGGGGTCAAAGTTCAAAGTGACCAAAGACGGTGGTCATTTGGAAAATTTCAACACCCAAGTGCACATTTTTGGGTGGTGATCTACCTTCCTGTGAAGTTTGATTGAGATTGGACAAGTGGTCTCTGAGAATTTGGTTTGACAAGATGATTTTTAGAGGCGGAAAAATAATAATAATAAGAAACGGTGCAAACACAAGAAGTCGCAATACTTTGTTTGGGCGACTTAATAAGAAGAAATGGAGTAAACACAATATGTCTCCCAAACTTCGTTTGGGGGACATAAATATGTCACATGAGAACTTTGAGAACTGGAGAAACTATAATTATTATAAAGATGACAATGAAATATCGAGATTTCCGAGTGAACGGAAAACCCGTTATTTCACTGAGTGAAAATAACTATCGATCTTTCACTCTAGGAAGTGACGTTACAATTACCATCGTCAACGTCGTCGTTAAATATTGACACCGAAAAATAATTCCCATGTGAATTCAAATTTAAAATACCGGTATTTGAAAATAAATCTATATAACAAAAAGTATAACTAATCCTGGATTTCGATTATCGACAATATTCATCTCGTGACCGAAAAACTCTTTAATTCATTCATGCGCTGTCGCGAATTCGTGAATTACTGAGTTGTTCGGTCACTCGATGAATATTTTCCCGATAATCGAAATCTCGAATTAGTTATACTATAAATATCATTTATATGATATAATACAAACATTTGCACTCAGCCACTGAGAAGAGCTTCAAGCGGCAACCATTTTTTACGGATGAAACTACTTTGTGAAGCTGTCAAATAATCTCTTGAAAACTTTTCAATATGCATGTAGTATTTCAAACACTCTACACCCCCTCTAGTGTGAGGTATAGAATTTTTGCATCTACATACATAAATATAATATTTTAAAATAAGGAAGACATTTTGGATGGTGTTATTCTGTTCCTCATTCGCTGCCATTCCAAAAACTATGTTTGAAACATTTACATCCATAATCAAATAATGTCTTACAAAAAGGCTGCGAATGAACAACCAGAAATTTTTTGTATGATAGCATTCCTAGAATAAATGTATTAATGTCTCTGGTGTTTCAAAACAAAAAGTATATAGTTCTGTTTCCTTTAATTTACATTTGAACAGAAAGGTATTAGTAGGAAGTATTCTATGCAATAACCTGAACTGAAAATTTTGCAAAAGTGTATTTCGTGTTATAGAAAAGGGCAAAGAAAAAATTTCTTCCCAACATTCGATATCTAAATCAAATACATGATTCCGTTTATCTTGAGATTTGGGTTTTTCCTTTATCACCTCAAGATAGGTTTTGAAAAATATTGACTAGGTTTTTTTTAATGTTTCAATTTTTCAAAAAAAATATTATTTACAGTATCCAGTTTTTGTTTTCCTACCACCTTTCTTTTCCAGTCAACCGGAATTGCATTGAGAATGCCATAGAACTCGATAAAATTTGTTGTAAGATTACCTTCATGTTTTTCCAAGAATTCTGTAAAATTAAAAAAAGTTCCATTATCTGATAATAAATCATTTATGAAAAATACCCCATTTTGAAATAGTTTGTATTAATACTCATGGCCTCATTTACAATAATAACAAAGGTTGCGATAAAATAATAGGACTTTATCATCACCATATTTTTCTCAAGTACTCAATAATAAAGTTTCCCATGGTGAGTGGTTTAAGGGGTCAATTAATTTACTTAACAATGACATTTTCAATGAATGGCAGAATGACTGGATATGTGGAACCTTTAACCCACCATTTTCAAAGCCATTTATCATAACACTTCTCTTAATCTTATCAGGTTTATCATCCCATATAAATTTGTAAAAAAAATGTCTTGTATTTCTTGAAAAATATAATCTGGAGGTTTTGGCAGAAGCGTCAAACATTGAACCAGAATTGGTAAAGCTAACGTTTTTATAACTGTTACTTAACCTATATATGTTAAATCTCTGTATCCCCAAACATTCAATATATTCCTAACTTTTGAAGTCTTGTCTATGAAATTGCACAGAGTCTTATCATTGTCATTTAGAGTAACATTAATTCCCAACATTTTAAATTTTCCCGAGCTATTCCAAAATAATTTTCATTCAGGTAAAAAACGGTCATTAGAACCCAATTTGGATCCAATCCATATTGTTTCTGTTTTTTTCCAGATTTACTTTTAATCCAGCACATTCAGAGAAACGATCAAATATAAACAAAGCACTTTCAAGAGATTTTGGGTCGTCATCTAGTGTCAAAGATGAGTCATCTGCATATTGACTTAGCAGATATTCTGAGTCATTTATTTTTATTCCCCTATATTTGGATCATTCTTTAGTTCTGAGCTAAGTAGCTCAAGAACTAAAATAAATAAATGAGGTGATAATGGATCCCCTTATCGAACCCCCACTCCAAAGAGAAGAAGGTAGACAGGTGACCATTATTGCCAACTGTACTTGTTATGTCACAGTACAAACAATTGACTCATTTACACAATGTTGGCCCAAATCCATAAAAGTTTAAAGTTTTTTCAATAAATGACCACTCAACCATATCAAAAGCCTTTTCAAAATCTATCAAAAGTAAAAGTCCAGGGATTTCATCATCTTCCAACTTTTCAATTAAATCTATAATAATCCTGATGCACTCACCTATGTATCTTCCCTTTAGAAAACCTTTTTGGGTTTGGCTATTTATATTTTGTAAAACAGGTTTTAATCTATTAGCTATACATGATGATGCTAAAGTACGCACAACGAAATTTGCCGCAGCTTAAATCGCTGTAGCTATTTTGTTTTAAATAAGACCCTAATAAAACATATATGTATCATTTTCTAATTTTTTGCCGCCACTCTTGGTATATTTACCGAAATAATCAATGTTCAAATAAAAATATTTTCCACAGACCTTCATGTTAATTTCACTCAAATTTTGAAGAAATTCGATGATGAATGATTTACGCAAATCAACAAACCAATGAAGACACAAAATGGATTGCCGATGGATTACTTATTTGCATATAGGGTGCTTGTTTGTTGTTTTTCGGGTGACCAATGAACAAACAGAATTTTTATTTGTTTACTAATTTACACAAAAATGTTTGGGTAAATCTGAGAATAAAATTTGCAGAACCAATATCCAGTTACCATTTACTTTTATTAAAATAAATTTGTTTACAGGTAAAAAATTTTTGTTGCATTTTGTCAAGTAATTACATAATTAATTTTTTGCTCCCAACCCACGTGCGCGTGCTTTGGTTAATCGATAGACCCCAGGGCATTATAACAATAAATACAGGTATTGAATTAACCAGGTATACTCCCTCTGTTTTCGACTCAAATTTTCTGTTAAAATAACATAGAAGGGTTATGGAAAACTTTTTAACCCTTTGTTGTAAAATTATGGTAATGCATGGAATGAAGCGGCAAAAATTAGCTTTTCATTGGTGTATGCCATGTCATCCTTTAACATTTACTTATTAAGATATTTGGAGAAAAGTCGCGGTTATTTCGTTGTGTCTACTTTAATTTTACGTCAACACATAAAAGTGTTATTGGACGCCAGTTTTTCATGATTTTTTTTATCTTTCCCCTCTTTCGGCAGACATGTTATCATACCTTGACGTTGGCTAATCGAAAATTTACCCTTGTCCAAACTTTCATTTAGACTCTTTAATAAAAAATATTTTATATCATTCCAGAAAAATTTATAAAACTCTGATGTGAAGCCATCTATCCCAGGAGACTTGAAATTTTTCATATTCTTTAAGGCTTGGTGACACTCCTGCATTGTTATTTTCCCTTCACATGATGTTATTTCCTCATCTGAGGGTTTCACGATGTAAGGATTGTCGTTATCGAAAAACAAAGAATTATGAATATTTTGCACTTTTGGAGAAGAACTAGTGTACAGTTAACTGAACCTATTATTATAGATGACATACCAAAGTGTTAGTTTTATACAATAATATATGCAATATCTTTATAATAAAATATAAATCATTCTCAGTGACTAAGTGCAGATTAAGCTTCAATATGTGCTTAGCCCTTTGTACTCTTAAAATTAAAAAGCTATAGAAAATGACAATGTAAATGTACCATTTCAAAACAAAAGATACAGCCCTTCCCCCAACTTGTAAATTATATAATATAAGCATTCATCAATCAAACTTTCATAAATATACATAAGAGCCAAAAGTATGACTAGATAATAAAAAGTGAAAACACATTTGGAATTTCATTCTGTTCAAGTGATTTTATTTCTCCAAAGAAAAAGGCTCAATTTTCATTTATGAATCTTTTTGTGCCAAAAGAAAAAGAACATTTTGATTACGTAACTATTTGATTTATCATGTGAAAGAGCTAACGTATTACATGTATGCATAATTAAATAATATGAATACCTTTATTTCAAGAAATAGACAAATGTTTCATTTTTTTTTTCTTTTTTTATGAAAAGCAATATTAGTGACGTGACCATCAATGTTTACAATGTTCAGTCTGAAATGTACACAATACATGAAATATCATTTAAAATAAATAAACTGGACTGAGAGATTGAGATCAATTTTGTTAGGCCAAACTTACTATTGTTAGACTGACATGCACTCAACGTGATGTCTGGATATTATAATTGCCAGTGATTGCTGAGAAATAGACATAATTGTACAAAATTTACCAAGTCAGTGAACCATGAAGTCAAGGTCAATGTCACACTAGTATGTACTCAATAAAATGTAACAGCAAACCTAAAATGAAAAGTCTAGGTAATGCAACTGCTTAGAGATGAATTAAGATATAATAAAAATTTAGCAAATCCACTGAACTATGAAGTCAAGGTCAAGATTACTAGACAAGTATCAGACTACCATGTACATAATATCAACTAAGGTGTAACAACAAATTAGGAAGTCAAAATGTTACAGTTTCTAAGAAATGAACATGTATGTATAAGTTCAACAAAGTCATGATCACTGAACCATGAAATCTAGATCAATGTAACTTGACAAGTGCTACATGTAGTTTGGCGTGTGCCCTCAAAGATGTAACTACAAACTTAATATGGGGAGTATAGATGTTACAGTTGTTGAGAATTGGACATAAATATCATCAATCAACCATATGAAAACATGTTGTCAAGTTTAAATGACCGATATAAGACTTGAATGTATCCACTAAGATACATACATATAGCAATACCACCAATATGGTGCCTATATATTACAATGACTTAGAAGTTGACTTAAAATATAAAACTATGACATTAAAAATACAAAGTCGATAAACCATGCAAATTGAGGTCAAAGTTCATAGATAGGTGACAGATTTACATATATGTGCTTCAATACACTATATATAACACATGTATATGTTACCAATCATGACAGAAGGTATTACCTACCACTTGTAAATACTGAGAAACTAAATTAAGCACAAAAACTTAACATATTCATTGGAACATGAAATTTATGTCACAGACAAAAGCCATATAGCAGACTGCCATGTACTACTCAAAACGAACCTATATAATAAATATCATTGACCTTCCACTTATAGTTCCTAAGAAAATGACCTAATCACAAAAACATAACATACTCACTTTCAGGATATTTACCAAAATTGGAATCACATTTTCGAATTCTAAGATTTCAGAATTTTCATTTTTTTCCAAATACTTGCCAAAATAAAGGATTATATGCCAAAATGTCCAAAAATATCATTCTTTGACATTTTCATGAAATTTTCCAAGCTGGAACCGGAATCAAAATTCTGAAAGCTTATTGCGCATCTACAGACTATATGCAACAATTCTGCAACAAAATTAAATCCATAAATCCAAAAATGTAGGATGAGTTTGCGTCGCATGCCATATGTGTCACAATCCACATTTTGTGGTCTTTGTCAAATCGACATCTTGGGACCTCTTGTTTACATCAAGATAAATATCAAAAATCCGAAAGCTTATTGCGCATCTACAGACCATATGCAACAATTCTACAACAAAATTAAAACCCTTAGTCCAAAAATGAAGGAGGTGTTCGCGTCGCATGCCACATGTGTCAAAATGGACATCTTTTGGCCTCTTGTTTGCACCAAGACCAATATCAAAAATCCGAAGGCTTATTGTGCATCTGCAGCATGTATGCAACAGTTCTATAACACAGCTTAAACCCTAAATCCAAAAATGTAGGAGGAGTTCGCGTCGCAAGGATTTGTGACGGACGGACGAGGCCAACGACAATATCCCCGAACTTTCATTCGAGAGTGGAGGATAAAAATCTGAAAAATAAAAATTAAAAATACATGGTGCACATCTGCAATATATATTGAAGCATTCCTGCAAGTTTGGTTCGAAAGAACCATGCAGTCTAGGGGGAGTTGCGGATAATGGAGGTATACCCTATGACTCCAATAAGGTAAAATGACAAAGTACAAATATTGCTAGAAAATCTGAAAAAATCAATATTAACCAAAAACTAAATGCATGGTGCGCATCTGCAATATAAATTGCAGCATTCTTGCAAGTTTGGTTGGCAAGTACCAAGCGGTCTAGGAGGAGTTGCGGATAATGGATGTAAATACCATATATAGCCATGACTCCAATAAGCTAAAATGACAAAGTCCAAACATTGCTAGAAATATAAAAAATCAAAATTAATCAAAAACTAAATGCATTGTGCACATCTGCAATATATATTGAATAATACTTGCAAGTTTGGTTGGAAAGTACCAAGGGGTCTAGGAGGAGTTGTGGATAATGGAGGTATAACCTATGACTCCAATAAGCTAAAATGACAAAGTCTAAATATAGCTTCAAAATCTGGAAAAACGTTAATAAAGAAAAACTAAATGCACGGTGCACACCTACAATACACATTGAAGCATTCCTGCAAGTTTCATTGGAAAGTTCCCAGTGATTTAGGAGGAGATGCGGATAATGGTAAAAATTTTTGAGCCATACAGACGAACGGACGGATAGACGGACGCAAGACGATGGATAGTGATCCCTATGTGTCGATCCTAGGTATATCTAAAACTGGTAATATGCCACCAGGTATCCCGATACAAATTTAATGGAAAAATGTTGCTTCGCGGGAGTTGGACCATACTTTTATTTTGATGATAGTATGATCCAACACTGCTTCGTGGTATTTCAATAAAAAAAAAATAATGCCCCGAGTAGAAGTTAAGAAGAAATATTTAGCAACTTTGAATAACAATTAATATCCTTCTGACAAATTACTATGTAGTAATAAATTCTGGTATCAATTGAAAAGTTAAATCACAACAAATGATGATTGTAATTGGATACGAACATAGAAAACAAACAACTGACTCCCTCCAATCAGTATCGAATCATTATAAAGAAAACAATTTTCACCCCCCCCCCCCCTTTTGGAACATTTATATTAACTCGCTGTGTTTCCGTCTATTGGTGTAACCAGAACTTTGATCATAAGATAGCATCAGGAATTGTTTCATATACTTCATCAATACTGGTTCTCCAAAAGTAGAGGAATATGCAGAAGAGTATAAATTTAACATCATTACATTATACATTGTTAAACACAATATATATATTAATACCTGTAAAAAGAAATTGAACATTGATAAGTGATAATGTATTTGCATGCAAACACTGAAGTCGCCCTACCACAATCCATTCTTTACTACACTTTAGGTAACAATTATTCCTCAATATAAGAATTTGGGTCTCAAACTCATTTGTTTCAATCTATCAGTGCTATCAGTTCTTTGATTCACATGTATACACTTCATCCATCAGGTTGCGTCAGAAAAATTCATTACTTTTTTTTTAATATTATGAGGTAGGACATTTCTTCTATTGTGTGTAATTAATTTAATTTTTAAATGACGAAAATACAAACAAGTTTCATTAACTATGCACCACCAATCTTTGAGAATATTTGTTCGTAATTTCTTCGAAGAGCATTCGATAGGTCATTCAGGAAAGTTAAGTCATAATTTTCGTATAGTTGATTCATCACTGAAACCAAGATTCTAAGCTTAATATGTACTCTGTGCTTAATATGTTCATTGTCTGATGCTTTAACGTGAAATGAAGTTATTTTTGTCTGTGACCTTGACCTTTGACCTTGTCATACTCTTGAAGGTCGCGTCGCCAAGAACATTTTTTTTTCTATTGAATGTTTCTTTGTATCATTAATGGCTTTTGAGCTAAAAGCAAAAACCAAGAGTCAAGAAACAAAAAGTCGGTCTTTGGTCCATAGGCCCTAAACTGTTAGTCCAATAATTTTGGACCAAATTCAGCAAATGTAGATCTCAACAAGACATACATTTTTGCAATTATGTTATCAGTTATCTGTTATATGGTTTTGGAGTTAATCCAATGACAAGGTCAAAGTTAAAAGTGACCAATGACCTTTGACTTTGGCATTTTTAAATGTAACAAGTATCACAAAAGTTGAATGGAAAGGGTTCCAGGTTTTTATCTCTAACCGTTTTCAAGAGATGTGACAAAATTTGCAAGGGGCATAACTCATAAACAGTTGAACATTGGCTCTCGATCCAAATGTAACAAAGGGGTGTCATGACCCAACAAACATTTTTTTTCATTAATACACTTTATCAGCTATCTTTTACGGTTTTCGAGTAAATTCAAAAACAAAAGTTCAAAGTGGCCAATGATCGCTGTCATTTTGGAAATTTTAATACCCAAATGCACATCTTGGGATGGAAATTTGCCTTCTAGTGAAGTCTGAGATTTGGAAAGTGGTCTCCGAGAATTTGATTTGATAAGATTACAGAAAGGAGAAGCGAAAAATAACTAGAATTACAATTGCTAGCCATAACCGATGTCACCCCGGATAACTTATTCGATGCTTCCATCTGATTTGTAACCTCAAAAGCAACCTAGAATTCAAATTTCGTTGAAATCCGACAACGTTGAAGTTTTGACATATTTCGGTTGCCTTCCTGAAGCCCTTCTCCTTATGGTGATCTAACTGTAAACCAAGTTTCATTTCATTACATCAAGCCATCTAAAAAATTATCGCTCGGACAAAAATTATTGGAAGAATAATTATAATAAAAAGAACAGGTGATAATGTGTTTGCATCCAAACACAAAAGTCGCCCAAACCAAAATAAAATTCTTTAATGTTCTTTGAAAGAACAACGAGTCCTCGATTAATGAATCGGGGTCTTAAGCTCATTGTGATTCTGTCCCTAAGTGATATCAGTAATTTTGATTAACCTGTAAACACTTTCTGATCGCATCAGAAAAAATAGTAATGGCGCATTACATGATACCCCGCCACGTTTCACAAAAATTCTAAGGTAAAAGGGGCATTACTCCAGAACTCTGTGTACTGCTGAACCCAAAATCGAACTTTGACCTAAGTTTTATGGTAAACAACTTACATACCAAGTTTGAAGACCTTGTGTTATTTCGTTCACAAGTTATTAGTCGTAAACCCTAAAATTCGCAAATTTTCAAAGTTTCAAGGGGCATAACCCCAGATACCCTTAGACATCTGAACCCAAAGTCGAACTTGACCTGAGTTTTGTGGTAAACAACTTACATACCAAGTTTGAAGACCTTGAGTCATTTCTTTCACAAGTTATCAGTCGGAAACCCTACAATTCGTAAAATTTCAAAGTTTCAAGCAGCTTTACTCAAAAACTCCTTGGACCTCTGCACCCAAAACTAAACTTGACCTGAGTTTTGTAATAAACAACTTACATACCAAGTTTGAAAACCCTGTGTTATTTTGTTCAAAATTTATCAGTCGGAAACCCTAAAATTCGCAAAATTTCAAAGTTTCAAGGAACATAACTCCACAACCCCTTGGACCTCCGAACCCAAAATTGAACTTGACCTGAGTTTTGTGGTAAACAACTTACATATCAAGTTTGAAGACCTTGTGTTATTTCGTTCACAAGTTATTAATCGGAAACCTTCGTGGGACGGACGGACTGACAGACAGACGAAGCGTGCATTGTTGTTGTCATCCCAAAATGCATCAAACGTACCAGTATGGTTGATGTGGGCAATGTCAGTACGCTGGAATGGACTTTAACCATTCTACCTAATCAAGTCGCTCATGCGTAAAATGTAGGTCAGAGACAGCATCCGAAGCATGCATTGTTGTTGCCATCCCAAAACGCATCGTACATAGCAGTATGGTTGATGTAGGCCATGTCAGTAAGCGGGAATGGACTTTAACCATTCTACCTAACCAAGTCGCTCATGCGTAAAATGTAGGTCAAAGACAGCATTCGGAGCATGCATTGTTTTTGTCATCCCAAAATGCATCATACATAGCAGTATGGTTGATGTGGGCCATGTCAGTTAGCGGGAATGGACTTTAACCATTCTACCTAACCAAGTCGCTCATGCGTAAAATGTAGGTCAGAGACAGCATCCGAAGCATGCATTGTTGTTGTCATCCCAAAATGCATCATACATACCAGTATGGTTGATATGGGCCATGTCAGTAAGCTGGAATGGACTTTAACCATTCTACCTAACCAAGTCGCTCATGCGTAAAATGTAGGTCAGAGACAACATCCGAAGCATGCGTTGCTGTTGTCATCCCAAAATGCATCATACAATGAACTGCGACCAAGTTTAGCGTTGGGGTGTTGCTTGAGGAAGATTCAACGAATTGTTTGTAAGCAAAAATGAAACGTTTACTGTCATTGGCTTATCGATAACAACGAGGCGGGGCTTACAAGTAAGTTAGAAACCATGATTGAGAACGTGCACGTGATTTTATATCTCGTTTAAATGTCCCGATATACGAAGTGTCAACGTGTTTAAAACAAATACGAGGTAATTAACTCGGTGGTTTTTCAGGAGTGGTTATTGTAATAAAACTTGAGATAAACTGGGCGGAGATTGCCTTAAACTTTGAACTGGGGTAATCTACTTTTTCAGTGTAGTGCCAACATAAGGTGTTAAAAGATTACAATCAAATTAATCATTCATGATCATGTAGTCATTTGCATAGTGAACACTTTTCAATAACAAATAGTTTGTAATTTGTATGCCCAAAGATATAAATACGAACATTCACCAATCAAACAATTATTGATCTATTAATAAGATGACCCTGCATTTGGTCTATTGTACCTATTGCTGTTTTGGAATGATCAAATCCTGAATGACAAGTAACTCCGCCCAGTCAACCTAAACTTTTCTTACAATATAAGAGTAAGAATAAGAATATGAATATTACCAATGAAATACTTAAGGTTATACGTCGAATAACGTTTGAAAACTTTGCTGGATAACACAAGAATATTTTAAGGTTGAAAATATATTTAAAAAGTTTGGGCTAGTTGGGACACCCGAGTTCTTTTTTTTTTATTTTTGGGGTGGGGAAGTTGCGGATTTGGATGTTGGATTGTTGGTTTGTACTATACAAGAGGCTCTAAAGAGCCTGTATCGCTCACCTGGACCATGGCTGCCATAGATAAAAGGCATTTCCAATAGGAAAAACGAAAAATAACATTTAGCAGAATACTTTTTTTCTAAAATTGCAGTATTCTTGTTTGGTTTCCATGGCAACCGAAAGATCCACCTTCCATTACAACCCATAACAGAACACCATTCAAAAAAAATTTGGGCAGGGGTTCCCCTTATAATTAAAGTAATACATAGTGCTGAAATTAAAACATGCAGACCACTTTTCAAATAAAAATTCAAAAATGTGGGCAGAGGTTCCCCTTAAAATCAATAGGGCCAATGTAAAAACTATGTTCCAGATTGGGGCCATCTCGGATGAGGTACGAACCTACCAGATACATTTTTTGGATGGGACCACCTAAGGACCATTGTGGCTTAGATTGGTTCTAATTGGACTAGTAGTTTCTGAGAAGAAGATCTTTGAATGTATATTCCATAGGGTCCAATGTTAAAACTATGTTCCCGCTGGCGGCCATCTTGGATGAGGTATAGACCTGCCGGATACCTTTTTTGGAAGGGACCATCTAAGGACCATTGTGACTAAGTTTGGTTATAATTGGACAGGTAGTTTCTGAGATCTTTGAATGTCTTTTTCATAGGGTCCAATGTTAAAACTATGTTCCCTGCTGGCGGCCATCTTGGATGAGGTACGGACCTGCTGGATACCTTTTTTGGAAGGAAACATCTAAGGACAATTGTTACTAAGTTTGGTTATAATTGGACTGGTAGTTTCTGAGAAGAAGATCTTTGAATATGTTTACCAATAGGGTCCAGTGTTAAAACTATGTTCCCCGCTGGCGGCCATCTTGGATTAGGTACGGACCTGCCGGATACGTTTTTTGGAAGGGACCATCTAAGGACCATTGTGACTAAGTTTGGTTATAATTGGACTGGTAGTTTCTGAGAAGAAGATCTTTGAATGTGTTTACCCATAGGGTCCAATGTTTAAACTATGTTCCCCGTTGGCGGCCATCTTGGATGCGGTACGGACCTGCCGGATACCTTTTTTAAAGGGGACCACCCAAGGACTATTGTGACCAAATTTGGTTCCGATTGGCCCAGTGATTTCAGAGGAGAAGATCTTTGAATGAAAAGTTAACGCCGGACGCCGGACGCCAAGTGATGGCAAAAGCTCACCCTGGCATAGCCAGGTAAGCTAAAAATGGGTATCAACTAAGGCCATACGAAACTAATTCTTTGGTTAACGTCAGCAGCGGGCGTATGTTTTTGAAATTTCTTTAAAATAAGAAAAAAAAAACAAAAATTTCGTCACACAATGTTTAACACCCCACCACAATGAACTGCAAACAAGCTTCGCGCTGGGATGTTCCTTGCAAAACTTTCTACAAATTGTTTGTAAGCAAAAATGTAACGTTTACTTTCATTGGCTTGTCGATAACAACAAGGCGGGGCTTGTACTGAAGTGAGAAACCATAATTTAGGACGTGCACGTGATTTCTTTTGTATCTTGTTCATTGTTGTTGTAGATAAAATTTTAAACTGTCAAATTTTTACCGAAGTTTTTATATAATTTTTTTTCGATAAATATAACGGCTTTCTGACGTATGTGTGAAACATGACGAAAAGTAACCGGCAATCTGTTACATAGGCAAAGTATTCATATTTTAAAATATTCTTGTAGAAAACGACAAAATTGATAAATCTCTAGAGGCTGAAGAGGCAAATACTTCATATCCTAAAATATTTCTCCAGAATACGAATAAACTAGAAGTGGAGCCATCAGAAAAGATGGCCATCCCCGCACTCACCTGTTTGACACAAAAAACAGTTGTTATAGACCTATGGGGTAATTTTCCTCAACATTTTTAAAAAAAATTATTGATAGTCACTATTTTTACTAAGAAAGAATACACGGATATACGGTTGCTAGGTAGAATTTCCAAAAATGAGTTTTCTTTGAGACTTTCATGAAATTAACCAAATTTGGAATCAATTATTTTGAAAATCCAATTGGTGAAAATGATTGCCCTAAACGAAACAAATCCTTACATTATTGTTGCTAGGTAGAATTCCAAAAAAATAAGTGGTCTTTGATACTTTCAGGAAATTTACCAAATTTGGAATCAATTATTTTCTAGATCCAATTGGTGAAAATGATTGCCCTAATAGTAACATATCCTAACAGTATGGTTGCTAGGTAGAATTCCAAAAAATAAGTGGTCTTTAACACTTTCAGGAAATTTACCAAAATAGGAATCAAATATTTTTGAAATCCAATTGGTGAAAATCTAATAGAAACAAATCCTAACAGTATGGTTGTATGGTTGCTAGGTAGAATTCCAAAATATAAGTGGTCTTTGAGTGGAAATTTACCAAATTGGAATCAAATATTTTTGAAATTCAGTTGGTGAAAATGTTAGTCCTAGTTGAAACAAATTACTACATGTATGGTTGCTAGGTAGAATTCCAAAAAATAAGTGGTCTTTGAGACTTTCAGGAAATTTACCAAAGTTGAAACCGGAATCAAAATTCCGAAACTTCATTGCATCTGCAGACTATATGCAACAATTCTATAACAAAATTAAATCCATAAATCCAAAAATGTAGGAGTTCCACTGAAAAGCTCACATGTGTCAAAATCAACATCTTGGGGCCTCTTGTTTGCATCAAGACTAATTTCTAAAATCTGAGCTTATTGCGCATCTGCAGCATATATGCAATAATTCTATAACAAAATCAAAACATTTAATCCAAAAATGAAGGAGGAGTTCCACTAACAAGCTCACAGTTGTCAAAATAGACATCTTGGGCCTCTTGTTTGCACCAAGACCAATATCAAAAATCCGAAAGCTTATTGCGCATCTGCAGCATATATGCAACAGTTCTAAAACAAAATTAAAACACTAAATCAAAAAATGAGCCAGGAGTTCCACTGACAAGGTCTATCTAACGGACAGACGGACAGACAGACAGACGGACGGACGGATGGACGGGACCAAAACATATCCCCGCATTTTCCTCAGAAAAGTGCGGGGATAATTATACATTTTTACGTCACACAACATCGACCGATAGTATTACATTTTTTTGGAGAGACCATCAAGGACTATGGTAAGCTTTTTCCATTTAACTCGGTAATTTTAATGAGGTTGAAGGGCTCGTAGGTTGAACTTTTTTGGATCGTGGCGGAAATCTTGGATTTCACCAGTTATTTTTAGGTTGAAAAAAAAACATGTTTAGAGAATTTTGTGGTTGGCCATTATATTATTATTTTTTAGAGGAGAGGGGATGGCTGCCATGGGTCTACTGACAATTGAAAGGTTTGTTCTATAAAACGGGGGTCAACTCCTATAATTATCACTGCTTGTGTCAATTTCGATAATTATGTTGTTTTGTTTCATTCCAATTGTCGCACTAGTCCGGGGGTGGGTGGGGGTTACTTTGAATATTTTTAGGTAGGGATATTCAAAATCGATCTCGAAAACATGCCCCGAATTTATATCCTCCCGTACGTGAAACATACCCCAAATTTATATAATCAATTACATTTAGGACCCGAATATCTTATAATATCTTGTTTTAACATGAAAATTAAAAAAAAAAAGATCGAAGAAACAAAGCATGAAGTACGTTTATCACTGTACATTAAAAAATAATTCTGCTGTCTCTAAATAATTGCTTTTTTATTTATTTATTTTCTTTTTTATTTATTTATTTTATTTTTTTTTTGGTACCAGCATTATATAAATTATTTTTTCTTAATGCAAAATATACAAGTGGTTTAGAAACACACCGAAATAAATATATTTCATCCAAAAAAGATATACCCGAATTTTTGGCACATCCCCGTATATCAAAATAATGAAAGTTACCCCACTCGGGAGCATATAGTTGTTGAAATCTCAAATGAACTATACCCAAAGTTTTTGCACATCCCAGTATACCATAATACTGGAAGTTACCTCCCCCGGGAGTATAGTTGTTGAACTTGCAAGTGAACTTCTTTGTTTTCCCGTTTCACAACGTTTAACTGATTTTAATGTCCGTCCTACTAATATATACAACGCGGAGGAGTCTGACCCCTTTGAAAGGATCCACGAATTTCCATTACACTTTATTCAGAAATACGCGGACAAATCTTACCTCCGTAGTTTTCAATTCGAATACGTAGACAGCTTTGGTCGACCAGAAATTCTTCCCGGTGATTTAGTAATATTTAGTAAATAAATATGCAAGATGCCACGACCAAGCAAGACAAGTTATTGTGTGATTTTTATTATTTTTTTATTATAGTTGTGGGGGAGTGGAATATGCCTATCCGCCAACATATTCCCCAGATCAGAATCCCGCTGAAAACTGCTACCTTGAAATTCTATACTTTTTTGATATCCTGGAATTGCAATCTTATTAAAATACAATTCTTTGGCGTACGCGTAGGATGCTAATCAAAGCTATGTCTCAAAACAAACTACAAGATCTAGTTGGAATTTACAGTCATGCAGAATATTTAAATATTTGAGCTATACCATATCCAATTTTCACCGGCAGACCCAACCTTCGAAAAAGTCGGTCTCAATAGGGTTCCGGAAAAAAGGGGGAGTTCAAGTCGATTTTTTTAAATAAGCAGTGCCTAAATTCTGCACGAGATTGAGGGTGGGAGTCCAAAAAGGGGAGGTTCAAAACCCCAGAACTCCCGGCAGGCCTCTACAAATACCTTTTTTCTAACTTGTCCCATCGGACAAGTACCTCTGGAGATTTACTTGTCCGAATGAAATTATCACTTGTCCAAAAAAATTGACGGATTATCCTAAAAGAGTATCAGGAATATAAATAAAATCAAAGGAAAAAAGGTGTATTTGTTATTAAATAAGAATGATACATACTGACATAGGCTTATGTAGTTTAGAAAAAGAGAATATTAAACTGGAGACAAAACAACTTTAAAAATTCTTAGTTCTACCTAGGTATTCTGAAGTAAATCTATGCAAGTATATACACATTTCTTTGAACATCTGGTATTTCACATTTATGGTTACTAGACATATTGCCTGGGACTAATATAACATATTGCTGAAAAAGTTGGTTTCTGAAAAGACTTAGCAGACTTGATTGGGTTAACAAATATTCTTTGAAATATACAATAGTAACAAAAAATGCTAGAGTGGGGATTCATATATCTTTATTTGGGACCCGTCTATAGATTCTTCATTCAGTCTTCCTATTACACAGAATTCATTCATAAGATAATGATATGAACTTTGCAGATACCTTGGTAAACATGTTACT
The DNA here is from genome assembly GCA_002080025.1 of Modiolus philippinarum. NCBI lineage: Eukaryota > Metazoa > Mollusca > Bivalvia > Mytilida > Modiolidae > Modiolus > Modiolus philippinarum. The sequence goes on from MJUU01020342.1 coordinate 107,502, forward strand.
CTCATGATTTTGAACTGATACTATTTCTCTTGCGTTGAATGTAAATAAATTAAAAAGAAATTCTTGTAGATGTGCCTGATCGTTTCCAGTAAAATCAAATTGTTCCATCGATGTTAATGATATGTAAGAGTACGTTTCTTTATTCAAATTTCGTTTCGCTTGAGAATCCGTATTTTTATTTCGTTTTGTCTAACAATCGGTATTTTCAAAATGGCGGACAGGAATGAAAACGTAAATGTTTACGTTGAAATCGGTCAATATTTTCGTTCTTTGAGGAATCTAAATGAATTTTCTCATTACTCATCGTTGTTGGGGATTTGAAATCCAAGTTTGACAAAAATTTAACTTGTCCCGACGGACAAGTGACTTCTGAATTTCACTTGTCAGACAGACGAATCCACTTGTCCCGCGCAATCGGACAAACGGTATTGTCGAGGCCTGTCCCGTCTCTTACTCAGCTAATGATATTCATCTTTTTCTCAGTAAATATTTTATTTAAAAAACTTTTGCAACAGCATATTTTATCAACAAAATTCAAGCACCCGAATCGCACCAAGGTAGGATTTTTTTTCAATATTACATATGAGACTCTTAATTCAATTGGCAGTTCCAGAATAAAAAGTGGTTGTTGCAATTGAGTTCAAGAAGAAGAAATTTTGCCAAATTTCTGCAAGAAATGAATAACAAGAGGCTCTCAAGAGCCTGTATCGCTCACCTGGGCCACGGCTGACATATGCAGTTAAAATAATCGCAATGTTTTAAGGGCATTATTTTCAAATTTGTTAATAGACATTGATGTTATATTATCTTAAGTGACATTGATGTCATATTATCTTAAGTGACATTGATGTTATATTATCTTAAGTGACATCGATGTTATATTATTTTAAGTTAAACTATATTCCAGACTGGCAGCTATTTTGGATGGGGGTGCAGTTCTGCTGTCACCTTTCTTGAAGGGGACCATTGAGTCTAATTTTGGTTCCAATTAACTAATATGAAAAAGAAAGGAAATGGGGTAAATGTCAAGGAGACAACATCCCATATCCAGGTTAAAACGACCCAAAAGAACTAACTTAATATTTTCAGAGGAGAACATCTTTAAATGCTTTCCGATAGGCTTCTGTTAGGTCTCAAGGTCAAACTATGTTCCCCACTGGGGTCATCTTGAATGCGATGCAGACAAGCCAGGCAATTTTTCAAGCGGGAACAACTATGGTCTGTTGTGACCAAGTATGTTTTCATTATTGGCCAAATTATTTCAGGAGAAGATCTTTTAATCTTTTCCCAATGAGTCAAATGTTAAATCTGTTCCCCGTTAGCAGCCATCTTGCATAAAGCAAAGACCTGAAAAACAACTATTTTGCTGGGCGGCAACCTAAAGACTGTTGTGGCCAAGTTTGGTTCCAACTGGCTGAAAATTTTCATAGAAGATCTTTGAATGTGTTTTCCCATACAGTCCAATGTTAAAACTATGTTCTCTGCTGGCGAACATCTTGGATATAGTGTGGATCTGAAAAACAACTTTTTTGCAGGGGACCATCTAAGGACTATTGAGGCCAAGTTTGGTTTCAATTGGCTCAATAGTTTCAGAGGAGAAGATCTTTGAAAGTGTTTTCCCATAGCATCCAATGTTAAAACTATGATCCCCGCTCGCGGCCATCTTGGATAAAGCGCGGATCTGAAAAACAACTTTTTTGCAGGGGATCATCTAAGGACTATTGCGGCCAAGTTTGGTTTCAATTGGCTCAGTAGTTTCAGAGGAGAAGATCTTTAAAAGTATTTTCCCACAGGGTCCAATGTTAAAACTATAATCCCCGCTGGCAGCCATCTTGGATATAGCGAGGATCTGAAAAACAACTTTTTTGCAGGGGACCATCTAAGGACTATTGTGGCCAAGTTTGGTTTTAATTGGCTCAGTAGTTTCACAGGAGAGGATCTTTGAAAGTATTTTCCCATAGGGTCCAATGTTAAAACTATGATCCCCGCTGGTGGCCATCTTGGATATAGCGCGGATCTGAAAAACATTTTTTTTGCAGGGGACCATCTAAGGACTATTGTGGCCAAGTTTGGTTTCAATTGGCTCAGTAGTTTTAGAGGAGAAGATCCTTGAAAGTATTTTCCCATAGGGTTAAATGTTAAAACTATGATCCCCGCTGGCGGCCATCTTGGATATAGCGCGGATCTGAAAAAACAACTCTTTTGCAGGGGACCATCTAAGGACTATTGTGGCCAAGTTTAGTTTCAATTGGCTCAGAAGTTTCAGTGGAGAATATCTTTGAATGTGTTTTTCCATAGGGTCCAATGTTAAAACTATGATCCCCGCTGGCGGCCATCTTGGATATAGCACGGATCTGAAAAACAACTTTTTTGCAGGGGACCATTTAGGACTTTTGCGGCCAAGTTTAGTTTCAATTGGCTCAGAAGTTTCAGAGGAGAATATGTTTGAATGTGTTTTTCCACAGGGTCCAATGTTTAAACTATGATCCCCGCTGGCGGCCATCCTGGATATAGCGCAGATCTGAAAAAACATTTTTTGTAAGGGACCATCTAAGGACTATTGTGACCAAGTTTGGCTTTATTGGCCCAGTAGTTTCTGAGGAGAAGATCCTTGAAAGTATTTTCCCATAGGGTCCAATGTTAAAACTATGATCCCCGCTGGCGGACATCTTGGATATACCGCGGATCTGAAAAACAACTTTTTTGCAGGGGACCATCTAAGGACTATTGTGGCCAAGTTTGGTTTCAATTGGCTCAGAAGTTTCAGAGGAGAAGATCTTTGAATGTGTTTTTCCATAGAGTCCAATGTTAAAACTATGATCCCTGCTGGCGGCCATCTTGGATATAGCGCGGAAATGAAAAACAACTTTTTGCAGGGGACCATCTAAGGACTATTAAGGCCAACTTTGGTTTAAATTGGCTCAGTAGTTTCAGAGGAGAAGATCTTTGAAAGTATTTTCCCATAGGGTCCAATGTTAAAACTATGATCCCCGCTGGCAGCCATCTTGGATATAGGGCATATCTGAAAAACAACTTTTTTGCAGGGGACCATCTAAGGACTACTGTGGCCAAGTTTGGTTTCAATTGGGTCAGTAGTTTCAGAGGAGAAGATCTTTGAAAGTTTTTTCCAATAGGGTCCAATGTTAAAACTATGATCCCCGCTGGCGGCCATGTTGGATATAGCGCGGATCTGAAAAACAACTGTTTTGTAAAGAACCATTGAAGGACTATTGTGACCAAGTTTGGCTTTAATTGGCCTAGTAGTTTCTGAGGAGAAGATCTTTGAAAGTATTTTCCCATAGGGTCCAATGTTAAAACTATGATCCCCGCTGGCGGCCATTTTGGATATAGCGCATATCTGAAAAACAGTTTTTTTGCAGGGGACCATCTAAGGACTATTGTGGCCATGTTTGGTTTCAATTGGCTCAGTAGTTTCAGAGGAGAAGATCTTTGAAAGTATTTTCCCATAGGGTCCAATGTTAAAACTATGATCCCCGCTGGCGGCCATCTTGGATATAGCACGGATCTGAAAAACAACTTTTTTTGCAGGGGACCATCGAAGGTCTATTGTGGCCAAGTTTGGTTTCAAATGGGCTAGTAGTTTCAGAGAAGAAGATCTTTGATTGAAAAGTTTACGCCTGACGGAAGACGGACGGACGGACGACGGACGAAAAGTCATGGCAAAAGCTCACTCTGGCTATAGCCAGGTGAGCTAAAAAGGGGATTTACCCTCAAAACCATCAATCGGCCAATATATATCAGTTGAATCTCTTTCTAGCAATTTTTTAACCACTATTCTTCCATTTGTATTGATTAATTTATATGGTAGTACTTCACGTGCTATTGTTTTACTATTGGTAGTAAAACGTAAATTCCATTTCCTTATTTGGTCATTGCTATGGTAAGAAAACACGATTGGTTGTATACATGTTTTGCTACCAATAAAAATGATTGTAACAACTTCGAAAGAGTTGTTTTATTGAGCAGGTGAATAATTTGTTTACGTGTTTGTGCCAAACGTGTCAACGCTAAACTTGAACGCAGTTCATTGTACATAGCAGTATGGTTTATGTTGGCGATGTCAGTAAGCTGGAATGGACTTTAACCACTCTACCTAACCAAGTCGCTCATGCATGAAATGTAGGTCAGAGACAGCATCCGAAGCATGCATTGTTGTTGTCATCCCAAAATACATCATACATTGCAGTATTGTAGATGTGGGCCATGTCAGTAAGCGGGAATGGACTTTAACCATTCTACCTAACCAAGTCGTTCATGCGTAAAATGTAGGTAAGAGAAGCATCCGAAGCATGCATTCCAGTGGTCATCCAAAAATGCATCAGGCATACCAATATGGTTGATATGTGGCATGTCAGTCAGCAGGAATGGACCTTAACCATTCTTCCTAATCGGACGCGGACGTGGAGTCGCGGACGCCGGCGCCGACGCGGACGCTAAGGGTATCACATAAGCCCCCCTCTCTTCGTGAGGTGAAAAATCATTTCCAATCTATATATTATGAAGGCATTTCCTTTATGGTGTGTAATTATATCAAAATTCTAAGTTACATTGAAATATATACCAGTTGCATTAAATGTTGACCACCCATTTATGAGAAAACTAGTACGTCATTTGTTCGAAAAACAATTGATAGGTCTCTCCCCGAATTTTCGTCATAATACTCTGATAATTGATAATTTTAAGTTTAATATGTACATTTATTGATGCTTTTATGTGAAATAAAGTTTTTAGCTATGACCTTGAATTTTGACCGTGACCTCATTTTGAAGGTCACATCTTTCTTAACATTTTTTTGTATTTAGTATCTCTTTGTATCTTCAATGGTATTTGAGCTTTAAGCAAAAAACCCGAAAATCATACATCACAAATCGGTTTTTGGCCCATGGGCCCAAAACGATTGGTCCAATAACTTTGAACCCATGTAACAAATGTCAGTCTAACAAGTCATAAACATATACCATTACATGTTATAAGCTATCTATAACTATTTATGAGTTAATTCAATGACAAGGTCTAGGGTAAAAGATCAAAGTGACCAAGGACCTTTGACCTTAGCATTTTAGATGTAACACATATCACTTATGTTGAATGGAAAAGGTCCCATGTGTCTATCTTTTACCGTTTTAGAGAAAAACATACTTTTATGTGTGACAAAACTTTCAAGGCATAACTCATAGATGGTTGACCATAGAGTTTCGGTTAAATGAAACAAAACTCGGTCATGACCTAACAAAAATTTTGTCATTACACTTAATAAGCTATCTTTTTACAGTTTCCGAGTTAATCCAATAATAAGACCTGTGATCAAAGTTCAAAGTGACCAATGAAGGTGGTCATTTTGAAAATGTCGACACCCAAGTGCACATCTTTCGGCGGTGATCTATCTACTTGTGAAGTTTAATTATGATTGGGCAAGTGGTCCCTGAGAATTTGGTTAGACAAGATGATGGCAAGAGGCGGAAAAATCTCCAAACTTTGTTTGTACGACTAAATAACGAGGGATAATGTGTTTGCATGCAAACACAGAAGTCTCCAGAACCAGAATTCATTCTTTAACTCTATTTGAAAGAACAATGATTCCTCAATATAAAGTTGAGGTCTTAAACTCATTGTGAATATCAGTCAATGCTATAATTAAGTCGCCCAAACAACGTTTGGCGACTTCTCGTGCTTGAACCGTTTCTTATTAAGTCTCCCAAACGAAGTTTGTGGGAACTTATTATTTTTGCTGCGTTTCATACTATTCTTATTATTTTTCTTCTTCCGCTTTCCGCCTCAAATTTGTCCGAACCATATCTCGGAGACCATTAGACCTAAGACTTTCAAACTGTTTAGGATGATAGCCCCATACATCTAGTTGTACAAAAAAAATAATTTTTACAAAGAAGGTCCATTAAGGGAACATTTAGGGGTTCATAAAGGGGTGGGGTTTTCCATAGTAACTCTTTGGGGAAAATGACATTTTGAAGGTTTTTCATTGTTTTTTAACTGTTTCTCCATAAACCCCATAAAACTTCATACAAATGGGATCCGTTAAGGGTACGTTTGGGGCTTAAAAAGGGGCGGGGTCTTCAATACCTATGGGAACATGATATTTTGAAGGTTTTTCACCATTTTTGAACTGTTTCTGGGAAACTTTTCGCTCTATATAAACTTCATACAAAAGGTAAGAAAGGGTTCAACAGCATTGGAAATTTGAAGTTCACTACTGTTGCCATGGAAACCATACCAAAAAATTGAAATATTAAGAAACAAGTAGTTTTTGGTGATAATTGTATTTTGATTACAGCAGTATAATATTACTTAGTCTTTGGTCTTCCGTCTTCTGGTGTTCTTGATTTTGCCTTGTCTCTGGACTTTGATGCTTGTGCTTTGTTCCTTCGGTATTCTACTACCGTTGTTTAGGTAATAAGGGGAACATCTGAAACGGGGTATAAAATTGATTGTAATGGATAATGGGACATTTTGTTGCCACGGAAACCAAGTCAAAAATTAATTTTTTTTTAGAAAAATGTGTTTTCTTCTGCATGTTATGTTTTGATTTCCACGGTATGTATAAAGTAAATTATAAGAGGAATCCTTGCTCAAAATGTTTTTCATTCTTCTTGAAAACTTATGGGATGATAGATATAGAACCTAAATTGAACCTAAAGTTCTTTGAAATTCCAAAATGGCGAACGTTGCCATGGAAACGGGAAAATCCGAAATGCCCAAAATTGTAATAAATTTTACCGGATGGTTGTCTATCATGTGTAGAATTTGTTTCTGGTCTCTAAGACTTAAAAATGGCGACCGTTGCCACGGAATAGGAAAAAAAGGCGGGAAAATCAAAAGTGCTCGGAATTAGATGAAATTTTTCAAAATGTTGGCTCATATGTGTGAAATTGTTTTCTGGTCTCCAAGACATCAAAATGGCGGCTGTCGCCATGGAAATAGAAAAAAAGGTTGGGGAATTTCAAAGTACTCAGAATTGGATAGAAGCTAAGAGAAAGGTTGTTCAAAATGTAAAGATCTAATCTAAAACGTTTTATTTTTGATATTGGAGATCGTTTAGGAAACTTCTTGTGTTTGCATCAAAACACAATTAATACTAGTTAAGTCTCCCAAACGAAGTTTGGGGAGACTTATTGTTTTTGCTGTGTTTCTTATTATCATTATGTCGCCCCAGACGTAGTCGGGACGACATATTGTTATTCCTCCGTTTCTTCTTCTTCTTATTATTGTTATTCTTATTATTATTATTATTCTTTATTATTCCAGCCAATAGTTGTCCGTGAAATTACTCAGTGATGCATCATCAGAACTTCATGAAACTTGGCACAAAGTTGGATCACTATTTGAAGATGTGCGTTTTAATATTTTTATTTTCAAAATGGCCACCATTTCCAAGATGGCCGCCAAAATACGTCAAAATTTCAACTTTGTCGGATTTCAACGAAAATTAATTTCTAGGTAGATTTTCACACTGCGAACAAGATGAAATCATCGAATTGGCTGCCAGGGGCGACATCAGCTATTGCTTGCAATTGCAAATCTAGTTATTAAGTCTCCCAAACGAAGTTTGGGAGACTTATTGTTTTTGTTGCGTTTCTTATTATTATTCCGATTTCTTTCTTTCTTCTCGTCTCCATGAACTTGTCCGAACCAGATCTCAGAGACCATTACACCTAGAACTTCCAAACTTTGTAGGATGTTGGTCCCATGTATCTAGATGTGCACAAAACAAAAATTTTTCCAAAGAAGGTTCATTAAGAGTACATTTGGGGGGCTCAAAAATAGGTGGGGTCGCCAATGTTAACCCTATGGGAAAATGAAATTTAGGATATTTTTCAAATTATTTCTCACAGTATCTCAAAAACTTTTAATACTAGCTACATGAAACTTCATAGGAAAGGTGTTTGTAATGTAAAAAAGGGTACTACAGCATTGGAAATTTCAAAATGATTTCGGTTGTCATGGAAACCAAACCAAATACTGGGAATTTTGAGAAAATAGTAGTTTTTGCTAATGATTATATTTTGATTACAGCAATACATATTAAATATGTTATAAGGGGAACCCCTATCCAATTCTATGGAAGTAGGTCTGAAATTGGCTTATGGGGACAAAAGAGCATTTGGTTGCCATGGAAACAAAACCAGAAACTATTTTTTTTTGTGGAAAATCTGGTTTTCTGATTAAAAAGAAGGAATTTTGAGAAATATGCATTACATAGGTTATGAGGGGAACCCCTGCCCAAATAATTTTTGGGAAAGAGTATGAAATTATGTGTAATGACAAAAGAGCATTTGGTTGCCATGGAAACAAAACCAGAACCTTATTTTTTGGAAAAATCAGGTTTTCCGATAAAAAAGGAGGAATTTTGAAAAATATGTATTACATAGCTTATGAGGGGAACCCCTGCCCAAATTTTTTTTCTTGAAAGGGTCTGAAATTGAAAGTTATGGTCAAAAGAGCATTTGGTTGCCATGGAAACAAAACCAGACACTTATTTTTTTTTAATCTGGTTTATTGATAAAAAAGAAGAAATTTTGAAAAATATGTATTACAAAGGTGTTAAGGGGAACCCCTGCCCAAATTTTTTGGGGAAAATGGTCTAAAATTGTGCGAAATGACAAAAGAGCATTTGGGTGCCATAGAAACAAAACCAGAACCTTATTTATTTATTTTTTTTTTGGAAAAATTGGGTTTTCTGATAAAAAAGAAGGAATTTTGAGAAATGTATATTACATAGGTTATAAGGGGAACCCCTGCCCAAATTTTCTTTGGACAGAGGTCTGAAATAGGGTGTAAAGGACAAATAGCATTTGGTTGCCATAGAAACAAAACCAAAAATTTATCTATTTTTTTTAAATCAGGTTTTCTGATAAAAAAGAAGGAATTTTGAGAAATATGTATTACATAGCTTAAAAGGGGAACCCCTGCCAAATTTTTTTGAAAGGGTTTGAAATTGGATGTTATGGTCAAAAGAGCATTTGGTTCATGGAAACAAAACCAGACTAATTTTTTTGAAATATCTGTTTTTTTATAAAAAAGAAGGAATTTTGAGAAATATGTATTACATAGATATTAAGGGGAACTCCAGCGCATTTTTTT
>MJUU01020344.1:2486-37349 GCA_002080025.1 Modiolus philippinarum
GCCAATAAAGCATATTAATTCGTTATTTTCTATGCAGCAGTTCTTTGGATGACTCAGTACGAAGTTTTGCCAAGTGTAGATTTTCAGGGTTTTCGAGTTTCAGCTCCATTGGAGCTTTGATTTTTCTCATTAACCACTCCCGACATGTGTTGCTTCAATGACATATTTTTGCTACGATCGATGTTGTTCAACATTTTTGTCATGAATACCACTTAAGTGTACGCTAGGGGCCTTCTTGATCTCACTTGAGGGGGTGAATATTGTTCACCTCTGGATGAAGACCCTCAGGAGACATCAAGATGTAGACAGGAATAAAAGCCGTCCTTAATGAACTGGAGTATTCTATGTATCGTGTGCGTTTTTGTCACATGTACATTTACTCCATATCCTTTTATTTTCTCTACTTATGACATTCAAAGCCTTTTCATAGTAATACCCAACACATTGATTGATGGAATTTGTGTCAATGATAGAATTAATACTGAAATCAATACTGACAACAAAACACTTAACAATCAGCTCCCCTACATCTACTGGGTCCCTAAACTTAATAAGAACCCATACAAACAGAGATTTATTGCGGGGTCATCCAGATGCACCACTAAGCCACTTTCTAAGCCCCTTACTACTTTATTGACCTCAGTCAGAGATGGGCTGAAAAGTTACTGTGATAAAGTCTACTCCACGAGCGGCGTCAATCAGATGTGGATTCTAAAAAATTCTAAAGATCTTCTCGAACAGCTATCCTCTAGCAGTCTTACCCATTGCCACAGCATACAAACCTTTGATTTTTCTACTCTTTATACTACCAAGCCACACAATAAATTGAAAACAGTAATTTCGGATTTGATACATCAATGTTTCTGCACTGAAAACGGAGAACGCAGATACACTTATTTAGTAGTAGGGAAAGACAAAACATATTTTGTAAAGAACCACACTGAGTCAAACAAGAAGTATACTGAGAATGACGTAATCAAGATGTTGGAATTTTTAATAGAAAATATTTTTGTCGAATTTGGAGGCCGTGTTTTTCAACAGACAATCGGGATTCCCATGGGAACTAACTGCGCGCCACTCTTAGCTGATCTCTTCCTTTTTTCGTATGAGGCGAAGTTTTTACAAGGGCTTACACAGAAAAACCAAAAACATTTAGCCCAGTCCTTTAATTTCAGCTTCCGCTACATAGACGATGTACTTTCTCTTAATAATCCAAAATTCAAGGAATATTTACACTTATAGATCTATCCCAATGAGCTTGAAATTAAAGAGACTACCGATACACCTACTTCAGCTTCGTATTTAGATCTTTTAATTTACATTGACGAAAATGGACGTTTGAAATCTAAGCTGTATGACAAACGTGATGATTTTAACTTCCCAATCGTGAACTTTCCCTTTCTGAGCAGCAATATACCTACCTCTCCAGCCTATGGAGTGTACATTTCACAGTTGATTCGTTACTGTCGGGCATGCAGTTTATACAGAGACTTTTTAGTTAGAGCAAAAACACTGTCCCAAAAGCTGCTTAGTCAGGGATTTGTTCAGCCTTTGTTACTTTCATCCCTTCAGAAATTCTATGGCCGTCGCCATGACATCATTGACAGATATGACGTATCTGTGTCCCAAATGAAAACGGACATTTTCAGCTAGATTTCACGTCTTCACGGATTTGACATAATCGGATTTTACTCAACCCTGGATTGACTCACTGATAGTGTGACGGGTGCCGCTAGCGGAGCAAGACATGCTTACCCTTCCGGAGCACCTGATGTCACTCCCGGTTTTCATGAGAGTTCACACTATGAGTGCCTTAGTTCTTAATGTTATCTTTTTATTTCCGTGCATTGTAGCTGTCTCACGTCCTTGTTTTGTCTTTGTTTTTATCTGTTATCGTTTTTGCCATGTCTTTGGACTTCGATTCTTGTTCCTTCGGTATTCTACTGCCGTTGTTTTTTAACTGAAGAGATAAAAACAAAACGAAATTAAATTGACTTCAATAAAACTAATCAAACGTAGCATCAAGTATTCCGTGACAGTAACCATCTACTGATGAGCGAACTGTACTAGCCATGAAAATCATTGTCTCAAATGCCAGTTTATATAGTAACAGTAGTAAATGTCATAGTTTCAGCATATAATTTCTACCATGGTGCTTAAGTCAGAGAAGGGAAAACACAAACCAAGCAAAACAATAAATTCATCCCAATTGCTTCACTCATGTTTTTATTGGGTCCGTGTCGTTCATATTTGTATATGAATGTGTCTTCATTTTTCTTTTCTGTGCCGTGCTCATGTCATTTCTTTTTTTATTTGTTTTTTGTTTTTCAGATGTTGCCATTGTCCTTGGATTGTTTGTTTTAGACTGACGGTTCGATTCTCACTTCCTTTAATAACGTAACTACAAAACGAGGTAGATTTACCCGAAGAAATGCGTTGTTTCGTATGACTCCTTGTTCATGTCTACTGTATCTTTGATTTTGGAAATGTGTTGCCAACTTCTAATCATTTTGAGGTAAATGACAGAGTACCGATATTCAAGTTTCAAAACAAGTATTTGCTTTTGGCATCCAAAGAGAACATAATGCCTATAACACAACGACCTGCTACTATTCCGTAGGACTTTTTGATATCCTACAGTAAATGTTAGAATAAGAACCTTTCAATTTTGTCTATTAATTAAAAAAAATATTTGAACAGAAATAAAATTTATGTTAAGTAAAATGAAAATGAACTACCATTTAAAGGAAAATATGTAAAATTGGGCATAAATATCAACAGCAACAAATAAAATCCGCATGGAAATTGCTTCAAAGGATATCTTTCTGAAGGCTCAGGCTATTTGAAGAAATGACCTGTTTGTCACGGTTGTTTCAAGCGATATCCTTTCGTTGTTTATCTGAGATGATAAGGTAGCTAACTTTAGACATTTTAGTAAATATAAACATCCTTTTATTAGTACTTTTGCTATTTATAAATAAGATTTATGTCTTTTAAGGAGTCATAATGACATTTTCCTTCTTGGATCAGTAATTTAACTTTTAATTATTCGTATATATTAATGTATTTACAATTAAAATTTTTGATATTTGGTTGATAAGTGATTTAATAGGATGGGATCTATAAACTTAAAGCGATTTACATTTGTGAATGCAATTTGACTCCAGATCGTGGTTTACACGATTTAGAACCAGGTTATATTTTAAGTACGTAAATTAACCCTTAACCATGCCTTTTTAGTACATTTTGGCTGTGTGAAGACGTCACAATGTGGTGGAGAATAAGACAAAAAATGTGCTGATCGTACTTTATAAACCTCATATATGACGATTCATTAGTTTTGGAACAAGTTTTGCGGGGCTAAAAGTTAACGGCACAATTAACAATTTGCGAGAATCGAACGAGTAATGTCGTTAACTATATATAAGTCCAACCAAACCAAATCAAATAAATAAAGTAATTAATTACTCCAACTTGACAGTTCATGAAATTTATGATAGCTATGGCATTCGATTACAAATTTTACAGATATCTTAATAGCTAAATCTACAATTTTTATCAATGAGCTGTCAACGATTCGCAAAACGTGAAACATTATTTTTGAAACTATTAATTACCCCCTTTAGTTGTTCTAAAATATCTTTTTTAGAACTTCTTGTACCTACATACCTGTACCTAATGCAAATTACAGTGGTAACAGTATGATAGAACAACAAGGGAAAGTGCAGAAACGAGCAGAAAGCCTCACTTCCCGGAACTACCAAGACAGAAGACAGGCAACCAGCGTCGTGCAGATGGTGAGCAATCCGAATGGTAACCACTACAGTCGAAGGGAGTAATGATCTCTCTCCTTTTGCTATTTGAAATCACTGTTTAAAATCCAGCAAGCATTCTGCCAACTAACAGCTAGTCGGGATGTTTACCGGTAACCCTTCCTCTAGACCATCCAGGATAGGGACAAACTTCCAACAACAGCTACAGACTGTTCCATGGAAGAATTTTAGGGATTTCTTTGTCCTGCCTGCTTCCAAGCTCCAGACCTTCCACCGAACTCCCTGTACATATTTGCCCATATTTTAGTTGTAAATATTGCCTAGTTCTACAGGTTTTCATCTTGCTTGACCGTCACGCACGGAGGATAACGCCCAGTAATTAGTTCACTCTTTACCGGAATGTACAGGATTTCCTTCAAAAAATGTACTTACAATGTTTCAAAGAAAATATTGGCCAACAGGCTGATGTAAATGAAAAATCTTATCATAGTTAAATTTGAGAGGAATAAAATTACATTAATTTTATATTTCATTTTCACAATATCATTCAGAAGTGAGTCGAGTTAGGTCATTAATCATTTTACTATTGTAAATATGCTTTGGCTAATGTTGCGGATAATTTCATTATTTTGCATAAGCATCATTTTACTGTATGTCTATATTAAAACTTACCTGATTTTAGTGTTTTGAACAAACTTGATTTATTCCTGAACCATGCTATCAGTTCCTGGCACTCAAAATCTGTTCTTTTGCTTGCAGGTTTTTCTATGACAGAAACGACCTTCTCATAAAATGAAGGCATTTTTATATCTTCTGTTAAAATAACAAGGATGTCTTCAAAACTGACATACAACAACTTTAATGTCTTGTCCTGGATCTGAATTTTATATCATCATTACAATAAGTCATTAGACAATTTGCACTCCATGGACTGGTAGTAATTGATATCTAAAATTTGTTTTCCATGTTCTTCTGAAGATTACAAGACCAAATCATTCCAGAGACGGATTACTCTTGTTGTTATGTTTCAGTTCATTCATTTGTTATTGAAGAATTATTATGTTTAATGATGACGAAGAATTTCGTTCCCAAATAAGAATTAATTGCTCCCACTGAAATGACAGGATTCAAACCGTGAAAAACAATCAACACAGTTGTAAATCTTTTGATGGTGGAAAGGTAATCCTGCACAACAATACTTTACACTTTAATGTAACAAATTACAATGGATTTTAAACAGAAAAAAGGTAATGTTTGCTCTCAAGACAGCAGTTACGAGATTGATTTTATCATCAAAATCCTACTTGAATTCCCTCTCGGATAATAGCCTTCCTTCGGCAACAAGCAACACGCAAAAGGCGTAAATCGCTTATAAAATGATTATAAATATTGAGACAGAAAGGATACCTACGGTTTTACATCCTTTGAATAACATTGCACTGGTTAGATACAAACAAATCATTATTCCATTCTCGATTTTCGTTTTAACAACCATAAGATTTCCATTCAAATTTATTGAATAATTGAATAATAGTCAATCCAGATATTTGACTTCGAATCAATGAATAAATGACAAAATTGTGAAATAAATTTCGGCTTAACGAAACATCTCTTTCTTTTACAATGTGTTCTTACTTTTTAAATGTTTATAAAAATATACGGCTGTTGTTGGTGGATTAACTTCTCCAAATGAAATTTCATCTTCTATAATAAATCTTATTGATATGCTTTTGACAGCATTCAACCATTTTAGAAATACGTGTATAAAAAGTCCAGTGAAGCTTGTTACAGGAACTGCCAATACACAAGTTTATCAATAAGTAATCTTAAGGAATGTTTTGCTGTAAAGTTTTTACTTTAATTGCGTTTTTCACTTTATAAAAAATATGCGTTTACAAAGTGAACTTCTAAAACATTATGTAACTTTATTATAGTGATATAATATTTCGGTTTGTTAATTTAACGGGATGTTGAATAATTTACTTTTCTTTGACATGTAAAAAGAATTAAAATTTTATTTCGTCAAATGTAGTAACTTGTCTTAAATGGGTCATTAAACATAAATATGAACATTTATATAATAAACAAAATCAATAATGCTTTAAAGGTAAATGTTAATAAATGTTTATTGGTGTTTTCGAAGTTCTCAAAACAACAAATAAATTAAGATGTTCGTAAATGAACCGTTCTTGTTACTTACAAAACGTTTGATAATAATCTGAGAACAGTTGGATTGATGAATGAAGGGAGAGTCTGAACAGTACAGTAACAAATCAAACGTGCGACTTAAGGGTAACTAATAAAGGATAGCGAATAAAGAAAGAAATTGTAGATATGCCAAGGGGAAATTTTAGTGCAATATCTGATAAGGAAGTAACGTTAGAGTAACTACTATAGGAAGAGATAGTAGACAAAGGCATACAGGGGAAATTTTTAGAGTACTTGTAAAAGAAATTATAAAGTAACTTGTGAAGGAAAATGCTTTTTATGGTGAAACTTAGAAGCTGTATGTAAAGGGAATATAGAAAAAGACTCCACGAAAAAGACTTTGGGGTTACTGCGAAATGAAGAGACTTTAGAGTAACTTATATATGGGAAGTTGCTTTAAGATGAAGAACTTAGAAGCAGTGATGTAGGAGATAAAAATAAATTAGAAGAAGACATCTCACTGTTTTTAATACCAATTTTCTAACAATCGACTTGATGGGCGTCAAGTATTTGTCTATATGCTGTAACTGTCCACAAGCTTAATAGGACACTATTGTTTTCGTCAAGTAACGGATGAAAGTATTAATATAAGAGCGCTTTGCCAATTAATTTTATGTTTGTTGACGATCTCGCATCCATGGGCGAAATAAGACACGTATATGAGTTCAACATTAGCAATGAATTCTGCACAAACCGGTTCTAGGGGCCGTCTTGAACTTACTTTGAGCAGAGTTCATTGTTGAAGGCTTCATGATGACTTCAAGATGAAGAAGAACAACAAAAGCGTTTCACTTATAGAGACTTTGTCTCGTGTGCATTTACTCCACATACTATCATTGTTTATTTTTGAGTGATTTTTCAACGAATAAATAAATACCGAAGTTACTGTGAATTTAATTTCTGTATATGATCATTTCGACATTTTATGTCTCTTCAGTGCAGATAAAATCTAAAGTTTTGGAAGACCATCAACTCAAAGATATTCAAAAACTGATAGAAAACAAATAACCAATATGATCTAAATGTAAAGCTAAAACAGCTAAGGACAGAGCTTTGCATGAGGGAATACTCCTTAGTTTTCGACAAAATTTACAAAAATTAAGATATTGTAAGGTTCAAAATAGAATCGGCTTACGGGTCAGCACCGAAGTACTGCCTACTGGGCTGGTGAATACCCTCGGGGACTTGCAGTTCACCAGCAGTGGCATCCACCCAGTGGTAACAGATAAATAAATACCAAAGTTACTGTGAATTTAATTTTTGCATATAGGCTTTTCGACAACTTATGTCTCTTCAGTGCAGATTAAATCTAAAGTTTAACTCAAAGATATTTAAAAACTGATAGAGAACATCTATAGAGTTGCTGATAAGGGAAAATACTTCACCGGAGAAGGAAACTAGAAGCTTTGACTTTGGAGTGACTGTGGAATGAGAAAACCATAGAGTAACTGAAAAAGGAAAATGTTAATAATGAATTAAGTTTGAAGCTGTAAGTAAATGGATAAAGAAAAATGGGGAATATACTTTGGAGCGACTGTCAAATGAAATAGCTATAAAGGAACTAATAAGGAAAATACTTTAATGGATGATGAAGAACTAAGAAGCTGTAAATCGATGGATAAAAAAATAGACTGGTGAAAAAAAATTTAGAAGCTGTGTCATTAAACGTTATATATAAATTCATATGTTAAAACTGCTTGGAACTTTTGGCCGCAATACTGGCCTTCATCAGCAGATTTACTATTTAAGCAGTTTTGGCGTTTTATTACGATTAATCCTAGCAAGAACAGCGATTTTTTTTAATTTATATGTATATACGAAACTAACTGAATGATACATTAAAGGTAAAGTTAATAAATGTTCGATCATTGATGATTTCGAAGTTATCAAAACAACAAATATGTTCGTAAATGAAACGTTCCTGTTGATTTAAAAAAAATGTTGTATGATAAGCTGAAAGTTTTGTAATCTGAGTTGAATTGCTAAATAAAGGAGAGAACTGTGCAGTAGCAGATATAGTAAGGGATAAGACATGAGATTTGAGGGTAACTATAAAGGATTATGAATAAAGGGTTAGGAACTTTAAGAATAACTGATAAATGAAGAGACTTTAGAGTAACGGTTGGAGAAAGACATAGAAGAATAGGATGCCAGGTAAAAGAAGAAACTATAGAGTAACAAGTACATGTAAGGGAATATACTTTTTATGAAGGATCTTTGAATCTGTATGTTAATGAATAAAGAAAAGACTTTGGAGAGACTGCTATAGAGTAACTTAGAAAGGGAAGTTACTTAAAGATGAAGAGCTTAGAAGCTGTAATGTGACGGATAAAACCCTTTAGGAAAAAAAGACTTTAGAGTGAATGAAGACACTATAGAGTTACTGATAAGGGAAGGTACTTTACTGAAGAAGAAAATTAGAATCTTTGACTTGGAGTGACTGTTGAATGAGAAAACCAAAGAGTTACAGATAAAGAAAAAGAAATTAATAATGAATTAAGTTAGAAGGGACACGCAATTAAATACAAATGAGACAAAGTCTCTACAAATATATGGTAAAAATAGGCAATGGAACAACGGTTTGATTGTTGTTCTTCATCTATAAGCTTCTAAGAAGCTGTAAGTAAATGGATAAAGAAAAAAATGAAGAAATAGACTTTGGAAGGACTGTGAAATGCAGTAACTATACAGTAACTGATAAAGGAAAATATTTTAATCCATTATGAAGAACTAAGAAGCTGTAAATTAATGGATGAAGAAAAAGACTGGCGAAAAAACTCAAATGCTATGTCAGTTAACATTATGTGAATATTATTGTTTATAAGAAGCAAATTGGATGATACATTAAAAGAAAGTTAATAAATGTTTATTGATGCCTTCGAAGTTATCAAAACAACAAATATATTAAAATGTTCGTAAATGAGCCGTTCTTGTTAATTACAAAATGATAAATTTATAATAAGCTGGGAATAAATGTAATCTGGGTTTTAATTCTGTACAAAGGGAGGCACAGTACAGTAGGGTATAAGGTAGTGACATAATTAATAGTAAACCTGCGACTTAAGGGGCTAGGTTTTAGGGTAACGAATGAAGAAAAAACTCTTAAGTGACTGTGAAATAAAGAGACTATACAGAAACTGATTAGAAAACAAACTTTACTGTTCAGGGAACTTAGAAGCTGTCACTAATGCATTAAGGGGAAAAACCTTAAAGATAATACTCTGGAGAGACAATGTGAAATGAAGAGACTATATATACAGTAACTGATAAGGGAACATAAGGAAAACTTTGGATCTCTAAATCAATAGATAAATGAAGAGACTTTACAAAATGACTTTGGATGGGATGTCTGTGAAATTATGAGACAATAGCGTAAGTTGTAAAGGAAGATACCTTTGATGAAAGAACTAAGAAACTTAAGTCAATGGATAAAGAAAAAGACTGGAGAAAATGACTTTGGAGTGACTGTGAGAAGGAGAACTATACAGTAGCTGACACAGGAAGATATTTGATGGATGAAGGAAGATAATGGATACAGAAAAAGTCTTCAGGTGAAGACTCTGTAGTGACTGTGCACATCAGAAACTATAATCTAGTTAACGAGAGGGAAACATTTAACTGATGAAATAACTTCGAAACTGTAGGTTAATAGATAAAGAAAAAAATATAAAAGTCTATAGACGCAGTTACTATGAAATGAAGAGATTAAAGAGTAATTGGTAAGAGAGCATAATTTCCAAATTACGGAACTTAAAGAACTGTAAGTTAATGAATAAAGAAAATGGGTGTTTGATAGTTAATTGAAGAGACTATAGAGTAACTGGTGGGGAAGATACTGTACCCCCAAAAAGTTTTTTTTAGAATTAAGAAGCTTCAAGTTAATTGGTAAAGAAAAAGACTTAGTGAGAAGATGAGATGGTAAATTAGATACTAAAATTTATGATAAAAGGGACGATTTTTCTTTTCCCATAGTTAACTATCCATTTCTGGATGGCGATGTTCCATAAAGCCATCATATGGTGTTAACATATCTCAACTTGTTCGATTTGCTCGAGTATGTAATAACGTTTGCTATTTTAACGAACAGAATCTTTTCATAACTGAAAAACTTTTACATAAAATAGTTAAAACCTTTACTAAACTTTATCATTGATATAAAGACTTAGTTCATAAATACAATGCAACCTGTAAACATCTAATCAAGGCTGGTATTTCACATCCCTTATTTTACGGTAATGTTTTATATAAGCGTAAAAAATACTTAAACTCGCCTAACAAACTTATAAATCCTTTAAATCGTCTAATTCATACGGGTTATAATTACGGTATTTCCTCCAGGTCATTACGTATAGCCTTCTTTGGTATTAACATTGATTTTTTGATAGGGTCTTTGCATTTTCACTAAACACATCCTAAATTTCTAAAATCTATATTGCATGGACACGGGTTTTGTATTCCGGTATATGCATGAAATCGTTATACTAAACTCCTCACAGGAAGGGATCTTGGTGGAAGCTGTATACTGAGGGTACATAACTTAATTTGTCAGTAAGTAATGGGTCTGGAGCTGGCATGTCAGTTAACTGCTAGTAGTCTCTTGTGATTTCATGTTTATGTCCGTATAATTAGTTCTTTCAGTTTCATTTTCCACAATTGACTCAGTCTTGTTGCCAACTGAATTTTACTGTTGTTACGATTGTTTTTTGATTTATCACATTGGCTATAGGGGAAAGTTTAGGCCCAATAAAACTTGTTTAACCCCGCCGCAGCAGATGTGCGCCTGTTCTTAGTCGGGAAATTTATAAAGTCTTTGTGTGGTGAATAAAAAGATATGGAGTAAATGCACATGAGAAAAAGTCTCTACAAATACATGGTAAAAAACAAGCAAAGGAACAACGCTTTTATTGTTGTTCTTCATCTTAAAGTGTCTTGTCTGTTTTCTAGTTAACAATGAAGGGGTATGGAGTAAATGCAAATGAGACAAAGTCTCTACAAATAAATTGTAATAATAAGCAATGGAACAACGCTTTTATTGTTGTTCTTCATTTTGAAGTCACCATGAGGCCTTCAACAATGAGNTTTACTCATACCTCATAGCAAGTTCAAGACGGCTCCTAGCACCGGTTTGAGCGGAATCCATTGCTAATTGTCGAGCAACGCTACATCCATGTTATTTACCTAATGATCCATGGATGCGGGATCGTCAACAAACATAAATTTAACTGGCAAAGTGTTCTTACAATCGCTGTCATCCATAGTTAGTTTTCTTTATGTCTATAGGAGTCTAGGATGATGTTTTTTTCGCTGAACTTGATCACTCTTTATTTAGGGGCCGACTCCGACCTGCCGTTGGGTGTGGGATTTCCTCACCGTTCATTGAAGATCTTATGGTGGCTTTGAGTTGTTGTTACTCCCCTTTGGGTCGTTGTCTCTTTGACACATTCCCGTTTCCCTTCTTGTTTCTATTAATGAGAAGACTTTGCTTGAAGTGAATGTGAAAGGAAGAGACTATACACATACTGAGATAACTGAAGACACTTTTTCTGGTAAAGGACCTAGCTTAGAACCTTTTAGTTAAAGGATGGAGAAAAGATTATTGAACTATAAATGGAAAAGTATTAAGAATGTAACTTGATGTTACTGAAAATACATTTTCAAGAAAAAATAAAAACTTTGGTAGTAAAATATTTTAAGAGGCTAAAAGTACTATTATTGAACGGCATAACCGTGAAAACTGGCAAGATTTGTCGTAGCTGAATACGCCGTAGAAGTTCTGTTTAAGCTGAAGCGATCAAAGATATACTTGTTGATGGTTTACTTGTACATTTACTGAAGCAATTTAATGACTAATACAAATGTCTTCCATAGACTTAAATCATTAATTAAGTATGAATTTCGGAAAAATATGTTGTGGAAAAAAAATCCAGATATTACCAACCTATCGAAAGAAAGGGAATACATCCTTGAAAAAATAATCAAACTGGACGTTTCATGCGACAGATAAATTTTTGATGTTTCGACCAACTGTATCCAAAATTTCAACATGAGCTTCAACAACAATCTTCAAAGTAGTGCATTTAATTCTTAATTTGGTTTTACTAGCACACTGGTGTATAGTCATTGCAGAGATGTGACAGAATTAGGTGGATAATCTCATTGCAGAAAGCAAGATTTGAAAATATTTAAATCTAGGATAAGGTCTATCTTATCTACTACGAAGTCAACTGACTAGCTCTGGAATGCGTAAACCATGTATTTTAGAACAAATAAAAAACAAACAGAAGACTTAAACATGACACAGGTGTCAAGTTTAATGAATGAATGTTCCTGAAATGAGATATTTAATCTTGAATTTATGTTCAAAACGAGAGAAGTCAACGGACTTACTAGTAAATTGGAAACCCTTTAAGAAAAAAACTAGAATGTCTGATCACTTGGTTTGACGTACAAATGAAATACATTAGGGCAAGATCTCATCGTTTCATCCTCGTTTCCTGATTGACTGTGCTATCTCCTTAAATATCTAATTTTTAACTTATGTAGTTTCCAAGTGAAAGACAAAGTATTATTCTAAATAATGTAATATGAGACAAATTGCTTGTATACATAGAATAACTGGTCATACAAGAGAATACAATCATATTCCTTTATTCATATTGTCGAGTTATTTCTTTATTCGTATGAAGCCAGGTTCATTCAAAGGTTAGTTCAGAAAAAAAAGACAATAAACTGGCCAAGTCTTTCGACATCAGTTTCCGTAATATAACAGAAGTTCTTTCATTAAACAGTTCTCAATTTAGAGCTATTTTCCTAGAGCATGTTGTCCAAAAGTTTCAATGTTTGCTTGCTTTGCTTGTCCAGGCGTTGAAATTAAGGTTGACTGTTTGCATACAATAGATGGGTGGAGACTTCAATTGTTTGCAGTATTCTAAGATTTGATTTGAATATACATAAAAAAAGAAGGGAAACGGGGAATGTGTCGAAGAGACAACGACCCAAAGGGGAGTAATAACAACTCAAAGCCACCATAAGATCTTCAATGAACGGTGAGAAAACCCCACACCCAATGACAGGTCGGAATCGGCCCCTGAATAAAGAGTAATCAAGTTCAGCGAAATAAACATCATCCTAGACTCCTATAGACATAAAGTAAATTAACTAGAAAAAAGATAAGACACACAAAGGCTTAATAAATTTCCTGACTTAGGACAGGCGCAGACCTGCTGCGGCGGGGTTAAACTAGTTTTATTGTGCCCAAACGTTCCCCCTATAGCCAATGTGATAAATCAAAAAAACAATCGTAACAGCAGTAAAATTCAGTTGGCAACAGGACGGAGTCAATTGTAAAAAATGAAATTGAAAGAACTAAATATACGGATATAAAAATGAAATCACAAGAGACTACTAGCAGTTGACTGACATGCCAGCTCCAGACCCATTGCCAACTGACAAAGTAAGTTATGTACCCTCAATATACAGTTTCCACCAAGATCCCTTCCTGTGAGGAGTTTAGAATAATGATTCCATGCATATACCAGAATACATAACCCGTGTCCATGCAATACAGATTTTAAAAATTTAGAATGTGTTTAGTTAAAATGCAAAGACCCTATCAAAAAATCAATATTAATACCAAAGAAGGCCATACGTAATGACTTGACGACAATAACGTAATTATAACCCTTATGAATTAGACAATTTAAAGGTTTTATAAGTTTGTTAGGCGAGTCTAAGTATTTTTTACTCTTATGTAAAACATAACGGTAAAATAAGGGATGTGAAATACCAGCCTTGATTAGATGTTTTAGTACTTTTTAGTGAAATCAATGTTATGACTTGAATCCGGTCGTGTATGGCCATACAGCTCAATGAAATTATTGCAGCTGGAGTTAACATATGTGTTATGGTCTAATGTTCATTACTCCATATGAAAAAAGAAAGGAAATAGGGTAAATATCAAGGAGACAATATCCCATCTCCAGGTTAAAACTGCCCAAAACAAAGCATCTAGGGGTCACCGTACGGTCTTCAACACAGTGAGGAACCTCACACCATATAGCAAGCCCTAAACGGCCCCCAAAAATAAAAAAAGTGAATAAATCAATGGAAACAAACCACATCCAATAACCCGAATAATAAAAAACTAAAACTTTATAAGAAGACAAGGACACGCCAATGACAAACATATTCCTGACTTGGGACAGGCGCAAAAATTGCGGTGGGGTTAAACTCGTTTTGTTGGATCCAAACCCTCCCCCTATGTGTGGTAAATGGCTAAAAAATAAATACACAAAAAGACTCACAGTAAAAATCAAACTAGAAAACTTGTCAAGACGAGTACCTTTACAATGAAGTACATAAAACATGAGAACAATACACACAGGTACTGTCCTGACATATCCTTTCGTAAAATATTTAATTCAGGAGTTTGTCTTTTAATGCAGTGTGGATCCTCGTGTTAGAGATGTATGCTCTTTATTTTTCTTAGATATGGTGTACTTGTACATGGGATAATATTTCATGTGTACACTTTGTTCGATTACTTTTATCTGAATTTATGTAAATTCTAAAACCTAAGGTTTAACTCACTCCATCGTAGTTTTTTCCTTTGCTATTCTTGATATTACTGATTATTCGGATTTCGTTTGGTTTTATGCATTTTAAATATCAAAATACCGAAGTTACTGTTAATATTATTTCTGCATTTTTAAATGCATGTTTTAACATTTTTAAATGCATGTTTAAACATTTTTTGAAATTACAGATTTCATTAAAATTATTGCAGTTGGAGTTAGCATATGTGTTATGGTCTCATGTTCATTTACTCCATATCCTTTCGAAAAATATTCCTATGTTTTGGTTCTAGTACTGCTGATGAGAAATAAATTTCCGAAATAGCCATACAGCTCATTAAAATTATTGCAGTTGGGGTTAACATATGTGTTATGGTCTCAAGTTCATTTACTCCATATCTTTTCGTAAAATATTAGATAGAGGAGTTTGTCTTTTAATGCAATGTAGAGTTAGTAAAACAATCCCCCGTGTTCGAGATGTAATACTGTATGCTCTTTATTTTTCTTAGATATGGTGTACTTGTACATGAGATAATATCTCATGTGTATACTTTGTTCAATTTTATGTAAATTCTAAAACCTAAGGTTTAACTCCCTCCATCGTAGTTTTGTCCTTAGTAATTTTTGATATTACTGATTATTCGGATTTCGTTTGGTTCTATGCATATTAAACATTTTTTGAAATTATAGATTTCCTTTGTTTGGGTTCTAGTGCTGCTGGTGAGAAATTAATTTCCGATATGGCCATACAGCTCATTAAAATTATTGCAGCTGGAGTTAACATATGTGTTATGGTCTCATGTTCATTTACTCCATATCCTTTCGTAAAATATTTAATACAAGAGTTTGTCTTTTAATGCAGTGTGGAGTTTATAAAACAATTCCCCGTGTTAGAGATGTATGCTCTTTATTTTTCTTAGATAT
The DNA here is from genome assembly GCA_002080025.1 of Modiolus philippinarum. Taxonomy (NCBI): domain Eukaryota; kingdom Metazoa; phylum Mollusca; class Bivalvia; order Mytilida; family Modiolidae; genus Modiolus; species Modiolus philippinarum. The sequence goes on from MJUU01020344.1 coordinate 17,965, forward strand.
GGTGTACTTGTAAATGGGATAATATCTCATATGTACACTTTGTTTAATTACTATTATCTGAATTTGTGTAAATTCTTAAACCTAAGGTTTAACTCCCTCCATCGTAGTTTTGTCCTTAGCCATTTTTGATATTACTAATTATTCGGATTTCGTTTGGTTTTATGCATTTTAAACTTTTTTGGAAATTGTAGATTTCGTATTTTTGGGTTCTAGTGCTGCTAATGAGGAATTAATTTCCGAAATGGTCATACAGCTCATTAGAATTATTGCAGTCGGAGTAAACATTTGTGTTATGGTCTCATGTTCATTTACTACATAACTTTCGTAAAATATTGGTTACAAAGAAACCAGAACCGGATTCGTAAACCAAGATGCTTGTTTGAAAGAATCAAAAATTGAATTCGTGAAACCGCGAATCCTGCTCAGTGGAAGGAATTTCTCGGATTCAAGATGGCAGATAATATTGGGGAAACTCTATCATATGCAGATATCGAACAAAATGAATTTGTTATCAAAAATTAAGGTATAATATTGTTTCCTTAGGTTAAATCAAGAGATTTTGAAAACGGATTGTGAATGTATCCGGTTTTGTTGTAATTGAATACCACCTTAATAACACGCAAAACCCCTAATATATTCCAGTCCAAAAATGTGTTTGGGCGAGTGGACATACTTAGTAGTTGTGATCAACCAAAGTTACATTATGATTTTTATCTGTTTTCCCGTTCAAAACTACTAATTGTTTTTTCCCATAGAATACGTTATACTTTCTTCAAATCCGCACGTTTGCTACATTCTTCAATGAAATCCACAAATCTTTTGCATGCATAATATAATACATCAGAAAATTTTAGTTGCAGGTTCTTGAAATTAATCTCTTGAAAAATGAACATGGAAAAATACATTTTTGGCATGAAAAATTAAAAAAAAATGAATGTTTATTTTTAAATATCCTTGTTCACTTGTACCAATACACTAAACAATGCTAGGGTGTCTTTAATTTCTTCATTCTTGAAATCAACATCAGGTGAATGATTTCTAGTATAAGGGGGGCAAGGGGGGGGGGCATAACAGCCTAACAGCAAATTCGGTATTTAGTTATATGTTAGCTGTTATTGACTTGATATACACGGTTAGCTGTTATCACTTATTTGAATTATCTGTTATCTGTTATTGTCTGGGACTCGTATAGAAGGCTAAATTTCCTGTCCCTACACATTTCTCCCCTTTTCCAGTGACAATCAAAACTCGTTGTCCCTTTTGTCCCTTCCATAATTGCTTCTATCTTCTCTTACTTATATTTTTTGATCAACTTTGATTAACTTGTTCTTGTCCTGATATGGCTGAAATATTGCTTACTGGACGTTAAACTCTAAATAATCAATCATTCAATTAATTTGAAATTGAACTATAACTATGGTGTTGGAATTGAAGAGGGAGGAATTCCAACTTAGAAGTGAAAGGACAAATCGCAAAGCGGAGGGAGGCGCGAAAATTTTTGGGTATTTCTTTGTGATAACACCAAACTGAACTGTTCAATAACAGCTAACAGTGAACTGAATATTCATCATAACAGCTAACACAGAACTACCCAATAACAGCTAACACAACATTATATTTTGCAATAACAACTAACAGAGAATCAATTTTACCCAATAACACAATAACAGTTAATACCCTTGCCCCCTCTTATAAAGGTCAAACTTCTATTGAGAAACCTCTCTACTGAAAGAACTATCAAAAATTTTTTATGCACTAAGGAAAATTGTTTTTAACAAAGAAGATGATATTCAAATAAGTAATTATTTAATTTATTTTAAACATGTTATTGGCATAACGAAATTTACGGTTTTTATGCAACATTGGTATTTTAGTATTCTACATTATAATCTGTGTAGTAATACACTGCCAGGTGAAATCTATTCTCGCCTAGATTTCTGCAAGAAAATATTTGTCCAAATAAAGTTTCCGCACATCTATTGTTTGCGCATGAGCAAACGAAGCAAGCAAGCTAACCAAACTTTTGGTTTACATGGTTTATGAAATTAGCTCTAAGGATAACCTTCTTCTCATTGTACCAAAATTAACTCGAAATTAAATGAGACCACTGATACACACCATCATCAGTATGCATGATACTTGGACTTAGATTTTACACCGACAATGTGTCAATCAAGATCACAAGTGTTTGTAATGTTTTAATCACAGCGCATTTCATATTAATTAAATGATCTTTGTTTAACAAATTCTGTAGAGAATATTTGTTGTCTGATTTACATAAAGTTTACCTTAAACAAGAGCTTTACAATAAGTTTGCAGGCCTCCTATAATTTTCATATAATATTTCTTATGTAACTATTACATAATTATTGTATAGCAACATAACATTCCCCTAAGAAAGAAACCAAAAGTAAGCATGCAATACATTTCCATATTGTACTGAGTGCAAATATGACTAAATGTCATGACGCCATTGTCAACGAAAATCCCCTTACTAATAGAAATTCTAGCTTTGCTATACAATAAAAGGGTTATTTCATGAATATTAGGGAATATTATCCCTCGTAGAATGTATATTGAACTCGCAAGCTCGTGCAATATGAAATTCTTCTCTGGACAATACTCCCCAATATTCATGCAATAACCCTATATTGTCAAGTTTGCTCGTTGCAAGGGCGTATCATATTGAGATCATGATAATAAATATATAAATACTATCATGGCATCCTCGCTCAAATTTTCTGAATAGTTGTATAGTAAATTTTTACGTCTAAAAATACGTGACAGTAAGAAAACATTCGTATATTTAAGAATTGAATGCATTATTTTGCATTATTTTGAAGTTTCATTGGGGTATGAAAGTGTTGACCGAAGCCCATTTTTAATGAAGCGCGGTAGCGCTTCATGTTGAAAATGTGCGCCCGGTCAACGCTTTCATAATTAATTCCTATGAAACTTCAAAATAATGCATTCAATTCTTATAATTACATTTCAACCGAAATGTGAGAAAACACAATATTATTAATATTTATCTTTACATTAAAGTACATCATGTACATTAGGATTCTATTTTTACAAATTAATCCGCCACGTGAACATGTGATCAAATGTGTTTCATGGGAATAGACCCTTTCACGATAACTGCGGTCCTGAATTTTGCACATGCGCTCATATGCCTTTGAGTGGGTAAATTGCAACGTCATAATATACGTGACGTCTTGATTAATTGTCCTACGACGTCATTTTTGCATTTTTTTCCACTCAAAATCGCAGGACCGCAGTTATCTTGAAAGAGTCTATTGCAACTTCACATTGATATGCCACGTGATTAGTGTTCACCTATCAAATTGACGGAACTTCAAATGAATATGCATGAAATGTCATTATTTTAGTGTAAAAAAATCTTATTTGAAAAAAAAAACATAAATAACAAAAGTGATACAATAATGAATGCAACTGGAAAACAAGTGATACGTTACTTTTACATTCGTATTGTATTTTAGGAAGAAATCGGACAAAAATAAGTCCTACAAACAACTACTCAGAAACGGTTTAATATGAAATGCACTGCTGGAATGATGTCAAAATTATGAAAAATTGTTTCCAGTGACTGCATGTATATATATGTGTATGAAAAATGGGTAATGCATGTTAATTCTCTTATCCGGCGTGACATCACAAAGCTGAGTTGACCAATCAGATCAGTCGATTTCAGTCATAGGCGGTGACGCGGTCGATGTTTACAGACAATCGATATTTTAAAGGAGGTGTTATGATGCCAAATGCATATTCCGAGTTTCATATAAATATCTTGAAAAATGAATGAATAAATCAAATTTGAAGTTAATTAGATATATAATGAAATGTGGACTTTTTCACCGCCTCCACGGGTAAAGTGTCCGGCTGTCCAGATTGGTGAATAGATGTTCTTGACATTTCCTTTCTGTGTTAACATTTTTAGCGGTAGTTAGCTTAATCCCTAATTTAGAGACTTCCGGGTTAAATTCTGGAACTTCATGCACCGATGAAATTTTCTTTAAGATTGTTCCAAATCATGCCGCCTGTGAAGCGATTTGATTTTATTGTAATTGGAGGTGGTTCTGGTGGCTTAGCCTGTGCTAGAAGAGCCGCCGAATTTGGAGTGAAAGCTGCCATTGTTGAAGAAAATAGATGGGGTGGCACATGTGTATGGCAAAATTTTGTCCTGAAAATAATTTTATTTTCACAATATTTCTGATTCTGTGTCGCATATTTTTATTTTGACCCTTGTTGTTGCTACCAAAAGCATAACTGTTTATCATTCCCTAAGGGAAAAACGTTTTTGTTCATTGGTATATAGGCATTGCCATGGATCAGAAGAATTGTTAGGTAACCGATACAGGTTCAGTCTCTACTCTCTGAGCCTGTAGTTAACGAAGGATCTGTATAGTAACAGCATAGATTTATAATACATAGATGAACAATGCCTCTCACCACCCATGGCCATCCTTTGTAAGATAAAAGGGACCAACTACTGGTTTTGTCATCTTTGTACCCTATGTGTGTTGCCGACAAGATTCAACAGTTGATTAAATTCCCTTATCAGACAACACTTTTCTATTAGTTATCAACTTGCAGTTCACCTTTCAGGTATACACATTTTCGATAGATTTTCGCCGAAAAACTGATAAAAAGAGTGGAAAAATCATAAAAAATCTGCCAACAACTGCAGAAATGACAACGTAGAAAGCGGTATAAATTTTAGAAATTAATGTTTCAGGTATCCACTTTTAAACTAAGAATTAGGTGCTTTCTGGTTTTGTCCCGAAAATAAGCTAATTATATTCATATAGCCCTTAAATTATAGCACATGATGATATGGTGCCTTAGGGGTCGAAGGGGGTCGAACTCGGTTATAAGGAATCAAACTTTGTCAACAAATGATGATTTTCATGGTGAATTCATCTGTTGTGAAGTAAGCTTTTTAATGAAAATACTAAATTTTTATAAAAAATCAGAGCTATATAAACCATTTTAATTATTTTTTTTTCAATCGCGAATAATCTATAACTCCTTTTTTTTTTTTTGTCAAAAGAGAAAATTTGTAAATATCAACCATTGGTATCAAGTTGCTCCGTTTCAGTATGTTTTTTCAATATCTGTTGTTTGTAGCTTGGGCATGCGATATTTGTGTATGACACTCACGCAAATTATCCGGATTTTATTATATGAGATATATATTTCTTTTATGCAATTCACATGCTGTTTATATCAAGGCAATATACATGTAAGTTAAAAAGTTGTCATCCCTCATACTCCTTATTTTAGCGCCAAATGTGTGAAAATTGTCAGATCTGAAATATTACAGTAGAAAAATTCATCCAAGTGTCTTAGATTTCACATGAAAACTTCCGATAACACAATCTCTAATTGCTAAAACTGCAGTGACCACATTGTAGGACTTCCAAATTAGGATTAATTAGAAAATACTTGAGATATTTTGGGCATCACGCATAGAACCTTTGAAGTACCCTGCGTTGTTCATCTATGTATTATAAATCTATGGTAACAGTGCATATCCTTGAGTTCACATATTAGTCCTTAGGTATTTGTGAGATAAAATGGATACAAGGGTTGGAAGACACTTTTTAACAGGTCCCACCATGCATAAAAATATAGAATTCACAACTGCATCGAGTGAGAAACGACATTTCTCCACTGTTGAGAGTATAGAAAGAGGTTTCTCATGAGATACCAGGTCCCAGCTACAGGGAAACAGAGGGGCGCTGCAACCCTGTCCCCCTTTACACATCGTTTTAGCACCCCTGTCCTTTTTTCCAGTGCCCCTGTGTGCCCTATCTGCTTGTCTATGTGCCTAATTAAGAAATTCAATATGTCAGGTAACACCTAATTAAACACATCTACCTAAGCTGATTGCAGGTAATTGCCGGTAATTAGCAAATTAGCTTGGCGTATAGTTAATCACTATTTATGGCTCCATTGGATAATTATGGTATTCTGTCATCAGCTGTTATGTATTTAAATTATTGAAAATAATCTGTTAATGTTTTTGTATCATACGGTTGTGGATTTTATTTCTCTAATGATTTCAAGGAGAGTTTGGACAATAAAACATGACCCTTCTTTTCTGATGACCCAAAATAAATGTGTTCTTTGAGCATGACGTCATCAGGCATTGTCGCCTTTTTTCATGACGTCACAATGGTAGAGAAGGAAAACTGCAAAATTTTTTTTTTTTTTAACAACAAATAATATCTTTATTCCAATAATTCGCTTGTTACAATCATCATTAAGAGCCCAAGCTACTCTTAACGTTCCCTGTTACACTCCACTAACTACCCAGGGTTGTAGTTAGTTGTAAAAAATAAACATTCTTATCACATAACTAAAAATATCAACATTCGAATCACATATTATTAATATATTGTTTTATCAACGCTAAATTTTTATTACAATTCCCAAATTCTACTCTTAAATTAAATTCTTGATTAAATATTTTAAATAGATCAACATATTTTGTACGTTGTTTTGAAATATAATATGATTTATAGAGAGAGAAACTAATAATCGTTAAAATATAATTGAACCAGAAATATTCTTTATCCCAAATCTTGTAACCTAAAATAAAATGTTTTAACTCTATCTTGAGAGATATTTTACTCATCAAGAAGATATATCATCTTTTATTTTTGACCAGAAGTTTACCAAATAAGGACATAATATAAAATAATGCATGTAGTCTTCTTCATTTCCACAATAGTTGCAGGAAGCATTGTTTGAAAATTTTCCATTGTAATAAAAAATTTTTTGTTGGAATAATATATTGTATTAATTTCCGTCTAAACATTCTTAATTTGTTTTCTTGCAAGTATCTAAAAATAAAAAGATATAAATTATCTCTAAACATAAAATCGGAAATATTTAATATACGAACCCATTTTCCTAATCCTATCGGCTTTTCAAATTTTTTACCTATTAGAATTTTATATAAAACTTTATTAGATATCACTGAGATATCTTTGTTTGTATTTTCTAATGAAATATTTTTTCGATTTATATTTAATTTAGTTTTTACTGAATTTTCTGTCTGTAAAATACTAACCCACTCTTTTGGTAAAGATTTCTTTATGGTAGATATTTCTGATATCCAATTGATTTTATTTTTTAATTTCTCTAAAATAACCCTTTGTGATATGTATCCATTATCATCAATAATATCATTTTAACATAGATAATATCACTTTTTATCCAATTTTCAAATATCAAACTTTTATTACCAAATCTAATAAATTTGTTTGTTTTCTAATCTCCCGAAATGTTACTGGACATTTTGAAAAACTCCCATTTACCAAATTCAAACACTTAATTATCTCTTTATAAAATTCTGGGATATCTTTGCAATATTCATGAATCACATTATTATTGGTATTAAAAATTAACCAGTTTGTACTTAAAGCACCAAAATATTTTAAAGGAATAACTTTCTAGTTCATTATTGCACCGTTTATCAATCTTTTCACCCAAGAAGCCTTTAAAGCATTAAAATAACTTCTAACATCAATCATTTTCAACCCCCCTTTTTCGTATGAACCTATAATTGAATTTCTTTTTACTCTATCTGGTTTACCATTCCAAATAAATTTAAAACATTGGCTTTCTATTTCCTTCAAGTATAATTCCGGTACTACTATAGAAACATTTCCTAAAAAGGTAAACATCGGTACAATTAAAGCTTTAATTATTAAAATTTTCCCCAATATAGTTAAGTGTCTGCAAAAATATTTGACGTCATAATTGAATTTCGTCCAATCACTTGCCGACAACAACATTCTCGCTAGAGAGGAGAAATGTATTTCTCCAACTGTTAATGAAACGTGAAAACAGGACAGAAATTAGAGAATAGTAATTCCTTTGTCTAATAATTTCTTCAGTGCAAATCTCTAACATACCCCACAACCAGTCAAATTTTAATTAAAGTGCCTTCCAACCCCTCCTCCTTACAATTATTTCTAGGACAGCCCTCAGTTAAATATTGGTCCCAGTGGTCCTTGTAAAGACTCATCTAAAATATGTCCTGCAAGTTCTGGTCATATCCAAGATGGCCACCAGTGAAATCATAGTTAAACACTGGACCCTGTTGGAAATATTAATTTCTTCCTGAAAACTACTAAGCCAGTTAGAACCAAACTTGGTCACAAAAGTCTTCAGGTAGTCCATTATAGGTTTATGGTTAAGTCAGAAGTTATCTGCAGTAAGCAAAGAAACTAATGCTTTGTTGTGTATGTACAAATTTCACATATACAAACAAATGCATTATACCATGTTATAATATTAGTACATTGATTAGTTCTACTGAAAAGCAAACACCACATACTATAGATGCATATTTAAGAGTTTTAACATGTCTTAAGCAAAATAAATAAAGGAATTTCAGAATAACTGATTATAATAGATAATCAGTCAGTTAACCCTAACCGATTATGATAGACAATTGGTGGGAATTTTAATCCTATTGAACACCACTAACAGCTCTACTGTTAGATTCAAACTCTGCTGAACATAAAAATGTTTAAAAAAAACAAATTTTATACAGCTTTCAATATTTGACAAAGTTGAGAATGGCTCATGAAATGCCACTTTACAATAAACGGCTATTAAAATTCAGATAAAATATACTTGTCCAATTTGGGTCATTCCTAACTCGTTAACCCACATGTTTTTTTAACTATATTCCAATATTTTACAATATCAGTTTCCTTTAAACAACTGTACCTTCCATTTTCAACTCCAGTCTAGATCTGCTGTCCCACATGTTGCAAAATTTTCATGGTTATATATATCAAATCAAGTATTTTTTGAAAGGATATGGAGTAAATGAAAATGAGACCACAAAATATGAGAAAACTCCAACTGCAATAATTTTAATGAGCTGTATGGCCATTTTTGAAATTAATTCTTCATCAGCAGCGCTAGAACCCAAAAATAGGAAATCCACAATTTCAAAAAATGTTTAAAATGCATAAAACCAAACGAAATCCGAATAATCAGTTTATATTAAATATAGCTAAGGACAAAACTACGATGGAAGGAGTTAAACCTTAGGTTTTAGAATTTACAAAAATTTAGATGATAGTAATTGAACATGAGGTATAATCTCATGTACAAGTACACCATATCTAAGAAATATAAAGAGCATACATCTCTAACACTGGGTATTGTTTTACCAACTCCACACTGCATTAAAAGACAAACTCCATTTTATGAAAGGATATGGAGTTAATGAATGTGAGACCACAACGCATATGAAAACTCCAACTGCAATAATTTTAATGAGCTATATGGCCATTTCGGAAATTAATTCCTCATCAGCAGCACTAGAACCCAAACATAGGAAATCCACAATTTCAAAAAATGTTTAAAATGCATAAAACCAAACGGAATCCAAATAATCAGTTATATCTAATATAGGTTTTTGGAGATGAAATTTACAAGTACATGTAATGTTGAACATTCATACATCTATGACAATAGGTCTGATCAGGCTGTTATTAAAGATAATTTCTAGATTTACCTCTAACACAGCGTACAAGCAGATATTGCAGGGGAAAGCATATATGCTTAGGGGGAGAGTTTTTGACAATTATGCATGGTTGTCTGGAGAAAAGGTAAGTTTGTACATTATTCAAACACAATAATGTAATTATGCTATATACCACAGAATCCAGGAAGGAATAAGCTACACGATGGTCAACAGAATAAAGATCCACACACTATAGTTTCTCCGAACACTATGACATAATTTCAACCTTTCAGGCGAAAAACAATATTTTCTAAAATTTTACCTTTCCAACATGTATATGAATGGTTTTACTTGTTCATATATAATTAAAAATACAATTTCGCCCAAGACTTTGTCACTCAAAAATATGTGATATCAGTGATGCTCGAATATTTTACATTTTTTGTATGTGTGACTGGGGGGAAAGTCTTATATATTAGCGGGGGGAAAGCAGTGGTTATAGATTTGATTTCTTCCTAGTAATAATATGTTTTAGTGACATATCTTTCTGTGTCTTTGATGCTAAAACCTTTTTTCAAAAGTGTATTGACTTCTTTTGTCGCTTGTGGTAAAGAATTACCCAACAATTTCGTCAGAGGAATACAGCTTAAAAAAATCTAATTCATGTATAAAAGTTGTATGTAAAATGCACATTCGGTCACTGGTGTCCTTCTTGTAGACTGCATCGTGTTTTTGCTCTCATCCAGGTGCATTCTCTCAAACAGTAAAGCAAAATATATAAATGTGCTCTCCCCCGCATAGATATATGACTTTCTCCTGGTTCTACATACAAAAAGTGTGAAATTTTCGAGCAAGGCTGATATCACATATTTTTGGGAGATAAAGTATTGGTGAAATTTTATTTTTAAATGTATAAAAACAAGTAAAACGATTCATATACATGTTGGAAAGGTAAAATTTTAGAAAATATCGTTTTTCGCCTGAAAGTTTGAAATTATGTCGGAGTGTTCGGAGAAACTATAGTGTGTGGATCTTTTTTCTGTTGGCCATCGTATAGTCTATATATTGCTGGGTTCCGTGGTATAATATTTTTACATTATTGCATTTCAATTATATGCAAACTTACCTTTTCTCCAGACAACCATGCAAAAATTGTCGAAGACTTTCCCCCCTAAGCATATATGCTTCCCCCCCCACAATATCTGCTGGTACGCTGTGTCTAACCTTTTGAAAATTTTATCAGTTTATTTTATTATCCCCCTTACAATTGAAGATTAGGAATGGCATAGATTTTGGTTTTCTCTTTAGATCTGTCTGTTTTTCTAAGTATAAACATTTTGCATATCACATGTATCTTTTCAATGGAAAATGATGGGGCTTTCATATATGACATGTGTAATCCTTATGGTAAGACCTTTCAAATGGTACTAGAATAATTAGCCTTTTGATCTTGACCTTGGCTTGTGACATACTTTTCTAACAAGTATTAATGAATGATAGGTTTATAGGGCTTTTATTTTTTACATTTGATATAATAATGTGGATTTCTTATGGCAACACTTTTCAAACTGTACAAGAAAATTTGAGCTATTTTCTTGTTATTTTAAAACTTAAACACAGGATACATCTTTTGAATCACAAATGATAATCCTTTCATATTTGATACATGCATGTATCTGCATTCTTTGTGGAGAGACATTTTAAGGTGTACCTTCACATGTCATGTGACCATACATGTATATGCTGAAAAGCACTGTTTGTTCTACTACTTGGTATTTTAATTTTGATGATCTTACTTTGATCAAATATAATTCATGTCATTTCATCTTGACCATTTTCCTGGATTTAAACAGTATCAGAGAGTATTTTTTGTATATTAACAGAAACAGTAAATCAAATCCTCAAGATGGTCATGGATATCTATAGAATTTTTACTGATTATTACTTACAGAAGAGTTTATTTTAGGAACATACTGTGGGAGTATTTTTATTCATGGACATCAACTTTGTGGTTTTCATAAACATCACTGTTTCGAGGGTACTTAAATTCGTGGTTTCAAATTCGATACATTAAATTCTATGGGAAATTGCCAATCGTTGGGAACTTGATTTAGTGGTGTTAACCAACCACGAAATGCACGGAAATTAGAACCTAACGAACAGTAGCACTTTCACAGTATACCTTGGTTTCAAAAGCATTCTGAAATAGCTGTTGTTTGGGGACATAAGTGATTCACATCTTGTTTTTATCAATTATAGTGATAAGTGCTGTAAATTTTGAAGAGAATGACAAAAAATAAGGGATGGGAGAGGTTGAGAATCTGAGAATTGTTTTCATGACGGCCTTACCTATATTTTATTATGACTTTGTTTCTGGCTAGTAGACAACTCTATTTCTCTATTTATGATTATGGTAAGTCTCTGACTACAATGTATGCAGTATATTGTTATTTTTCATGCTGTTTTGATATGTATTAAAAGATGCTAAATCAACAAATCTAGATAGAAGAAATCTTGATAAGGCAACACCAAATTAATTAATAGATTCTCATCCCCACCCACCCCATTTTATCTAATCTCATCCCCACCAGCCCCATTTTATCTAATCTCTTTTTTTTCAATTATTCAGAAATTTTCTTTAAATTCCTATCAATTTTAGTGAAAATCATTAAAAAAATAAAAGTAAACCCTCCCACCCTCCCGTTTTTTTTGTTTTTGTTACAGGTGGATGAGAATCTACAAATTAATTTGATAGGGCCTTATCATGATCATCATGATACTAATTTTAATCAAATTTCATTTTTAGTTATTGTCAAGTTATATTTGGGTTGCATAGATTTAAGCTTTTTCGGTTATGGTATTTTTTGTGATTAACATGGTTACATTGCAATATATTACATTGATGTCTTTATAATAATAACCCATACACTGTAATCTTAATATTTTACCAAAATTGATATTTCAGGTAAATGTAGGATGTGTTCCTAAAAAAGTAATGTTTAATACAGCAGTACATGCAGAAATGATACACGACCATAAAGATTACGGATTTAATGTTGATTGTAAAGAATTCAACTGGAAGTAAGTTTACAGAATATATTGTGTTGGCAAATTTTATCAAATTTTATGTTAATTTTTGAACTCAAACTTAAGTCTTAACTTAGATTTCTCTTTTTTTGGCTGTTATATTACTACTTGAAGTAAATATAAGGTTAAAAAGAATTGACTTAGCTTTCCATATTTGATTTTTCATAAGATACAGGACAGAAAAAGACACATGTTTTAGCCAGGATTTGAAAAGGAAATAGTGCTAATTATAAAAGGGGCACTTAACTGCATAAATTATATCTGACAAAAAGTATTTGGATGCGTAAATTGCATTTATCAAGTTTATTATCTTGTACTAATTCAATTTTTACATGCAAAATACACAGCCAAAATGAAAGAAATGTTAAAACTGAAACTGCAGCATAAAATGAGAAGCATACAGGTAAATGTATAGTAAATGTCAGGAATTCTCCTACATCCTTCATTGGATTTCAAGCAAACTTCACATGATTATTGACCTTCATGCTTAGTTGTGCATATTGTCTTGCCCTGTCAATCGGCTGATTTTTGTGGGAGTTATGCCCCTTTTGACTTAGAATTTGTTCAAAATTAGATTGTGGACACCAATTCTCCTACATCTTTCATTGGATTTCAACCAAACTTCACAGGATTGTTCATGCCTAGTTGTGCTTAACTTCTTGCCAGATTGGCTAATTTTTGTGGGAGTTGTGCTTCTTTTTTACTTAGAATTTTGCAAAATTTAGTTTGTGGATGCCAATTCTCCTACATCTTTCACTGAATTTCAATCATACCTCACAGGATTGTTGACATTATGCCTAGTTGTGCTTATTGTCTGGCTGGATTGATTGGCTGTTTTTTGTTTGTTTTTTTTTAGTTATACCCCTTTTTGACTTAGAATTTTGCAAAATTGAGTTTGTTTACGCCAATTCTCCTACATCTTTCATCAGATTTCAATCAAACTTCACAGGATTGTTGACCTTCATGCCTAGTTGTGCATATTGTCTTGCTAGATTGATTGGCTGATTTTTGTGTGAGTTATGCCCATTTTTGACTTAGAATTTTGCAAAATTACATGTTGTAAGTTTGTGGACACCATTTCTCCTAAATCTTTAATCAGATTTCAACCAAACTTCACAGGATTGTTGACTATTATGCTTAGTTGTGCATATCATCTCGCTGAATTGATAGGCTAATTTTTGTTGGAGTTAAGCCTCTTTTTTACTTAGAATTTTGCAAAATTAAGTTTATGCACTCTAATCATGCTTATTTCATCTGCCTTCAACAAAACTTGATAGGATTGTTGACCTTCATGCCTAATTTTGCATATTGTCTGGCCTAATTGATCGGCCAATTTTTAGGAAGTTGTGCTCCTTTTTGTATCAAAAACACACTTCTAGTGTAAAAATTTGTGTTATGTTAGTTTTGACCTTCATTACACATGCTCCAAACTTCCCCCTAAACAACATCTCTAGTGCAATACAGTAAGCAGTCCACTTTGGAAGTAAGTGTTTCAGTTGCTTTAATGCTTGGCTAGTTTCAGTTTTTCGACAGACCTTCATCAGAGATGGAGTGAAGAAGTTGAGTGTTTCAGTTATACATGTACTAGTTTCAAATTTTTAAGGCAGGAGCGTTGGTAAAACTAGAATTAAAAAACAACGGCCTAACTGATATTATCCACTAGATAACTAATGATGTTATCCTGTGAGTCACAAGTGTTGTCATATGTTGGATAAATGCTGGTTTTAGCCATTGGAAAACTAATTGTGTAATTAACCAGGTAACTACTGGTGTTGGTGTTGGTAACTAGTGGTGTTATCCAGTTGGCAACTTCTGGTGTTATCAAATCTGGGTGATAGTTAATGGTGATTTCCAGTGTGAAACTACTGGTGTTATCTAGTGAGTAATAAGTGATGTAGTCTGGTGGACGACTAGTGGTGCAATCCATTGTGACAGTAGGTAGTGGTGTTATTAAGGATTCACAATTTAATTACTTTATCCAGTAGATAACTACACGTTGTGTTATCCTATGGGTAACTAGTGGTGTTTTCTGATTGGTAGTTAGTGGTGTTATCCTATGGGTAACTAGTGGTGTTTTCAAATGGTAACTAGGGGTGTTTTCTGATTGGTAGTTAGTGGTGTTATCCTATGGGTAACTAGTGGTGTTTCTGATGGGTAACTAGCTAGTGGTGTTTTGTGTTATCCATTAGGTAACAAGAGATGCTATCTAGTGGTTAACAAATGGTTTTACACAATGAGTAACCAGTGGTTGTGTTGCTGAGTGAGTAACAAGCGGTGTTATTGGGTGATTTTATTAGACAACTAAATTTTGCATGTTCAGTATGTTGTGGAATGTAAATTACAATATATATTGCTCTGGACCTATTGATGTTGAACAATTTTATCACACCTTTAGATTACTGAAATTGCTAAATATGTTTATTGTTATATCTTGTATTGCCACAACCTTAATGGGTTTATCTTTGCAATTAAATAAATAAAGATTATACAATAGGGACATGTAGACAGAAAAGTCATAGACAATGGACAATAATATAAAATACACAGAATACACTGCCCCACAGAATTACTGTAATATTACAAAATGGTAAAAATCAAATTTTCAGTTAGCTCCTTAGTAGTTTTTCATGTTCCTTTTATTGTTTTTTTTTAATTTACTAAAAATTTGCTGTTTTTTAGGACAATTAAAGATACCAGAGATGCTTACATTAAAAGACTTAATGGTATATATGCATCAAACCTTGAAAAGGTATGTAAAAGCTAGTGCTGTGTAGGACACTATTATATGTGGTATTTCAGCATGCAAACACATATGGCTGTTACCCATTGATAATTTATTTTAACCTAATTTTTGACCTGAAATATTTGGAAATAACATTTTGTTGTCTTTGTAAATGCTGTGTGTTCTTTATGCTGAAAATCAGTATATCTCTTTCCTTAAAGAGTTGCTATCTTTTCATGGGTGAAGTTGATATACGAACACCCTTTGCCTCCTGTTATCATCACTCATATATGGTCTGATGATTTGAGTTGACTAACAAGATAAACTTAAATCCTTTCCAAGACAGCATATTGTAATTTTGTAGGCTCGGAAACTTATTAAATAAATAATTTTGACAGAATATAAGCGAAATGCACTTGTTTTCTTCGCGTCAAGGGTAAGAATTAGAAAATAAAATCCCATCAGGCATGATTTGTTCTTCAATCTGTTTAATTTTCTTCTGAATGCTGTTTGATTCTAACAATAACAGCAAGCAACAATCTATGGTAAATGATCTAGCTGCAGTAATGTTTGTACTGTAAACATGGACATTTTTGTTTGGGGTTAATTTTCACTATATAGTAGCAATAAAAATTCGTGAAAAATTCCCCCACGTAAACAGTTAAGTTTGGAAGTGTAATATTTAAGAGAATGACATTGTTGAATATTTTAGACTCTCAGCACGAAAATTGCCCCCTTGCAAAATATTTGTCCAACAAAATCATGAAAATAACACCCCATGAAAATTGCCACTTTAACAGTTTGTAATCTGGAAATGAACAGTGTTATGAACTGTGGTCAGGAAAGACTAAATATATTATATTAGTGGGATGAAATCGTGCATAGCCATGTATCAGATAATGGCTTGATAACCGGAACTGTTCTATTGTATCTAAATGACAAATCTCCTCAAATGAGTTTTCAAAAAGGCCTATAACTAAACAATTGTCAGTGTCTGCTTTTTACTAGTAATCAGTATTATTGGGTAGCTGTCTGTATTTACTTTGTCTTATTGATCGGTAATACTGGATAATTCTCAGTGACTGTTTTGTACTAGTAAACAGTTTTATAGGGTAACTGTCTGTGTCTGCTTTTTGGTAGTATTCAGTTTTATGGGGGGGGTCTCCATCATGCATAGCTCTATCCTTAGCTGAATTTTGGCTTTTCTATTTAGATTCCTTTTGGTTATTTGTTCTCTATCAGATTTCATACGTTTTTGGTTAATGGACTTCCAGATGTTTTGGTTTTATCTGCACTGATGAGACATTAGTTGTCAAAATGGACATACCGGTATGCAGAAAATAAATTAAAAGTAACTATGGTATTTTTGTTATTTAAACATCTTTTAGTTAATATTTTTCCTATAGTCTAGTTTTATCTTCACTGATGAGACATAAGTTGTCAAAATGGCCATATGCAGAAATTAAGTTTACAGTAAGTTTGTTAATTAGCTATTTGTGCTAGTTATCAGTATTACCAACATGTCAATCCAAATACTGCTGTATGCTATTCATGTAGACTAGAAAGCATGCACATACAATTTCAAAAATCAAAACAATAATGCATGTACATTCCAAACATATTGATCATTTGATATTTTAGTTTTCCAGTCAAAATGTTTCATAAACAATGAAAGTCAAATGGTAGTTCAAGTGTGTCATACAATTAAATTGATTGTCTACATCTACTTTGTGGTAATAATCAGTATTATGGAGTAGTTGTCTGTTCTTTGTGCTAATAACTAATATTACGTGGTAGTTGTCTTTGTCTAAATTGTGCTAGTAATCAGTATTATGGAGTAGTTGTCAATGTCTACATTGTGCTAGTAATCAGTATTACGGAGTAGTTGTCAATGTCTACATTGTGCTAGTAATCAGTATTACGGAGTAGTTGTCAATGTCTACATTGTGCTAGTAATCAGTATTACGGAATAGTTGTCGATGCTAGTAATCAGTATTACTACTTTGTACTAATATTGAGTAGTTGCCATTGTCTGATATGTGTTAGTAATCAGTAGTGTAGTTGTCTGTGTCTGCTTTGTCCTAGGAATCAGCATTACAGAGTAGTTTTGCGTGTCTTCTTTGTGCTAGTAAATGGTGTTTGGTGTTTTGTCAGATAGGTTACTCTACATCTTGTCCAGAATTGCAACCAGGGGGGCATGGTTTTAACAGTGGACCAGAAGGTTACATATTTTATGGTCTTCTTTGCAGGAACTACTTTGCCAGTTGGTACCAAATTTTTTAACAGTGGTCTTTTTACTTTTCTCTTCTCAAATTGCAGTGTCAGGAAGTGTATCAAAGATTGCTTCCAGTGGGCTTCACATTTCAATATTGTAGCTTACAAAAAAGCACATTTAAAGATATTTTTATCTAATTCTAATCAAAATTGGACACTATAAATGGATACAATGGTCTTTATGTGTTGCCCTATTTGTAATTGTGCGTTACAGTTAAGATCCAACTGTGAGATATTACTACATATACCAATTATATAAATATATACATTTAGAGAAATGCATTGGAAAATCTTTGACATTACAAATGCTAAGGGACCGACCATTTAACCTGAAAGGGGGGTTATGGTTTTTTTTTCTTGACAGAAATTTTTTTTTGCACTCTGCGCGAAAAAATTAATTTTTTTCACGTGTATCAACAAAATATTTTTTTATAAAAATTAACATTATTTTTTGGGGCAGAAAGCCTCCTTCAGAAAATTTTTTTTCATCATTTTGACAGCAAAAATATTTTTTCACATAAAATCAGCACCAAAATATTTTTTTTAGAAAAAAACCATAGCCCCCTTTAAGTTAAATGGTTGGTCCCTAATTGGAACAATGTCTAGTCACAATGATGGTTGTGTTGTCCCAGCTAATATATATATATGACAGTATGAGTCTCAAGATCGGGAACATGGGCATGGGAAGCAACAAAATCTCTGTAATTGGTAGTGTAGTGTCAATTTGACTAGTACAGGATTTTTGGAGCCACTGGTTTCATTATCATATTTGTTTATAAACTGAGCCTATTTCATTGTTCTCAGTCAAAGGTAGAGAAGTTAGTTGGTCATGGTGTTTTAACTGAAGATAAATGTGTAATGGTGAATGGAGAAAAATACTCAACAGACCATATACTGATAGCCACAGGAGGCAAACCAACCATTCCATCAAACATCCCAGGTAATAAGACTTAGAACATAATATACTGATAGCCACAGGTAGCAAACCAACCATTCCATCAGATATCCCAGGTAATAAAACTTAGAACATAATTACTGATAGCCACAGGTAGCCAACCAACCATTCCATCAGATATCCCAGGTAAAAACACTTAGAATATCATATACTGATAGCCACAGGAGGCAAACCAACCATTCCATCAAACTTTCCAGGTAATAAAACTTAGAACATAATATACTGATAGCAACAGGATGCAAACCCATCATTCCCTCAAATATCCCAGGTAATAAAACTTAGAAACATTATATATGGATAGCCACAGGAGGCAAACCAACCATTCCATCAAACATCCCAGGTAATAAGACTTAGAACATAATATACTGATAGCCACAGGTAGCAAATCAACCATTCCATGAGATATCCCAGGTATTAAAACTTAAAACATAATATACTGATAGCCACAGGTAGCAAACCAACCATTCCATCAGGTATCCCAGGTAATAAGACTTGGAACATCATATACTGATAGCCACAGGAGGCAAACCAACCATTCCATGAAATATCCAAGGTAATTAAACTTAGAACATCACATACTGATAGCCACAGATGCCAGACCAACCATTCCATTAAGTATCCCAGGTAATAGGGTCTATAAGTCTGGACATGTGATACCTAGATTCACAACAAAATTGAAATTCCAAAACTTTTCCCCCAAAGAATGACATTTCTGGATTATGATGTTTAATTTCAAGTTTGGAATGTCATTTGTTTTTGAGTTTAAAATGTAATTTCCAAGTACAAAAACTGGTCCCGAAAGTTTCAAAAGTGAAAAAGACTTCAGC